>ML854597.1:33086-43471 GCA_009831015.1 Picea engelmannii | reverse complement strand
ATATACAAGCTCAAATCCAACAAATGCGCCCAAGAATGGTGCGCCCCTCATGCAAACTGCCAGAACCACTGAATCTGCTCCAACTACCAACTGTGATGTCAGATCTGAAAACCCCTTCACAGGAATGAAGCTCCAATAGATGTCCTCACTCTGCAACTGACCTCAGTGCAATCTGATGGCTAGATATCCTACCAAGAATGAATCAGCTTGCCAAGCTAAATGCGCCCCTCTCTGAAGTAGAATAGCTCCAGTAAATAAATGAAGCAAGCAACTCCAAGCCTCCCACAAGGAAAGATAGCGGCCTCCCTCAAGAATCCTCATGCAACTGATCTCATCTCCATAGCTCAAGTGCTCCTCTCACAACAAACAAAACACACAATGAAGAATGCACCCTCCTTCTCCCTTTGCACCCCTCTTAGACATCAATTAGGAAACTTAAAATATGAAGGGTTGAGATCATCTCATCTTCCATCTAATCGATGGTTGAGATCTCCCCAAACATATTTAAGTCACAAACCCACTTTGGGTTAAGTTTCCTAAGTCCACTTATGTCTCCAAATTCACCCTTTTGTGAATTAATAATCACTTTATGCCAAAAGTGACCAAATTTCACTTTAAACAAAGTCAAAGTGAAAATAGACAAAAGTACAAAGTGCAAAGTGTCATGTCCTTCCCTCATGTGCTAAGGAGGTCAAAAGCACATGGGGAACACCTCCCAAGGTACAAATCTCAACAGTAACGACTAGTAAATCCCTCTCCCAAAAATAATGATTATTTGACTTGTCATCCACAACCTAGAGACTAAGTCACTCATCAAGAAAATAATTTTTACAGTAATATTTCCCACAAAGGGGGTCAAATTGCTTGGATATGCTCATGAATTGCATGGTTTAAGCTCAACGTTCTCCTTGAAAGAGGTTGGATTTGCTTGAATTAGGGTCAAATTAGCTTGATGGTGGATCGATTTACCTTGATTGAGCATGCAAACATTTGGAAACATGTTCTTTGACCTTCAATGTTCTCCCTTTATCCTCCAATGCCCACTTTTTGACCATCATTCTACTTCATTTATCCAACCTCTCATTTGATGCTCACCCCTAGGAAGGGGAGCAAAATGTGTGGAGTGAGGGTCGTGTTACCACTCTAGGCTAGGGGTAACTAAGGAGATGATGTACCGAGGCCCGTAGGTTGAAGACATGGAATGCAGAGATCCAAATACGCTGACTGGTCCCCCCCTCTCACCACACATCACCATTCATCGATAGCAGCAGCGTCCGCCACACCAACTTGGCCCAGAAAAGACAACAGGCCTTGCTTCATGAGGTAACAAGTCTGGTCTTGTGGTAAGTGTCACTTTAATAATTGAAGCATTTGAGCATGTTGCAAAGAGTCATTTCTTGATTATGAAAATGTTTGCTTGGAAATTATACCTTTTGCCTCATTTCACCTTGGTGGTTGACATGGTTTCCTAGTAAGTTGGTCACCCTCGGGGAAAGGGTCACTGTTGGGGGGTCTCCTTGAAGGGTTATCATACCATTCCCTCACATACTTTCCATTTTCCACACCTCTTCCCTTTCGTTTCCTCATCTTTTGGTTTTTTGGGCTTATTGACCCCAAGAAGGGCTTGTACCTCATTTCATGGGAAGAAGGGGATAAAGGACCAAAGGCATTGTAACTAGAAAAAGTTAAAAGCCATAAATTATCCCTCTATATGCTTGCCCTAAGGTCCTGAGAGCAATGAAACACTTCTCCATAAAAAATCAAAGACCTTTTAAAAAAAGAAAACACATAATTAATAAATGTCCCACTTGTTGGGGGAATGCATTTGTGGTGTATTTTACTTTCCTTGCACATGGCACTCAATGTGTTCCCAAATCCAAGTGGCATTGTGGTGCTCCTTTCCATTGCAAATAACAGTCGATGTTTTGGACCATAATAAATTAATGGCAAATTAAGGGCTTGGAAAAAGGCTGCATTGCTAACGAGGGATACAACACACCCTCCACAAAGGAACCCATAGACGAGACAATATGAGCCCTTGATATGTCAAGAACCCCATGCCCAAAATTCATACCCCCATCCACCTCATACTCATTACATTACCTAGAGAGGGTCTTGTTGGGAAACATTCCTCGACTTGGGGATTGGTCTACCCAATAGGGCACCATGACAACCCTCCTATACTTAAATTTGGAAAATTTTATAATATTTTTGAGCATTTGTTTAGTTTGAAAATGGGGGATTTAATGCACATGTTTGGGTGGTTCTTGTTATCCGTCGGGTTAGGGGTAATGAAGGATATGCTGTCTTGAGGCCTGTAAGTTGGAGACATAGAGTGTTGAGAGCTAGATAAGAAGACAAATCTCCCTCTTTCTATTGGATTACTGAGAGGGGGGGTGAATCAATAATGAGCAATTTATACAATTTATTAATCCTTTTAACCACAATGCATATTTTTTTAACTTATTCAACAATGTTCATCAGTTCATCATCAATATATTATTGCATCTTAAACATTAACATCCATCAGTGCATAAGGAACAATAATAGACACATCCACACAACACACAATACACCAGTATTTTACGTGGAAACCCAATGCGGGAGAAAACCACGAAATGGTTTTCTTATATGTCAAAGAATTACATTCAAGGAAGCACTAACTTCCAATTCTCCAGCTCCAACTGGAAGGAGGCTCCAACCCCCTAGTTTCTTAGGCTCCGACCTAAAGGAAGCTCCAACTCCCTAATTCTCTGGTTCCAATCAAAAGGAGGCTTCAACCCACCGGGTTCTTTGGCTACAACCAGAAGGTGGTTACAACCACCTAGTTCTCAGGCTCCAACCTCAAGGAAGCTCCAACTCCCTGATTCTTTGGCTCCAATCGGAAGGAGGCTATAAACCCCTTTCCTTGCCTCGTCCAACTGCCCTGAAATATAAGTAGTAAATGTGAACAACCTGTTACTGTCACTGAATCAACCACTCCCACTGTCACTCTGTCACTGTCATTAGGTACCAACAAACTGTCACAACTTGTACCAACAATCCTCAAAACTTTTCTATAGATCTACGACCTATCTACTCTGCAACACGTAGGTATCTGCATCCTTCTTAACTGCAACTTGCAGATTTCCGCGTCTATCCTCACTGCAACTCGCAGACTACCACAAACTCACCCAGTTTCAGTATCACTATCTCTATCTATGTCATTATAAAACATGTCACATCAACCTATACCAACAACCTGTAACAACTTGTACCAAACAATCTGTACCAACAATCTAAACCAATAGTCTCATCAACCAAACCGGATCGAGTCACCAAGACCAATCACCAAAACAACTCTCAACTATATGTACAATATCACTAGGATGTGCATCAACCAAGGCTACTCACAAACATCAACAAGATGGACCACAATCAAGAAGTGCTTCTAAAAGTATACCAATACATATATTTCACATCACCCATAAACAATGTGCCAACAATACTACTAGCAAGTGCCTTTAACAATATGTCGAGCATGTATCAATCGTGTATCAACAAGTCAAACTATGACTCATCAAGATGTACCAACATCACCATACCATACACCTCATGTGTGTTCCAACTCATCAACTATATGTCTCAACATGTAACTCAACCATATACCAAAGACATATACCAATATAACCATCAAAATACCTCTAGCAATACAAAACACTCTCAATAAACCAAATTCCATAAACACTTGTATCAACATTACATCAAATCCTCATTGTTATGTAGCCTCAATCTTCAACAACACACATCAACCAAAAACCCTCAAACATGTACCATGCATATGCCAATCATATAAAAAGACTACTAACAAATGTTTCTCACAGTGCACCACAAGATATACTAATAAAACCAAGCTAAGTACACCAGTAATGTGTCTCAATAGATCTTCATCAAACCATACATCACAACAAATACCAAACATCCAAGAGGGCATATACCAAACCTCACATAGTCATGCCTCAAACATGTTCCATAACATCACTAAGATATAACATCATAAGCATATAAACTTACCTTTTCCCACTGTAATTGACCTAGTTCCTTAGATATTAGACCAACAAACCACCTTCAGCCTTAGCAACTTAGAACAAGCATCACTTCTCAAGCTTGCACAAACCCTTCTATAGATTTGTGCATTTCTCTTCTACGTCTTGTGTGGGTATCCACACTTTACTTTACTGAAGCCCACGTACATGCATGCCCTTATGACCTGCAACTTGCATATGTCTCAAAGATTAGGGTTACTTGAGTTTGCTACAAATACAAGACTTTACCCTCAACTTTCCTTCGTAACTTTAGACCTATGCTTTCTCAGATTTCTCAATGTATACATGCAAATAACCTTTCACAAAATAGATATTCAATAATATTCAATAGGTAGGTAGGTGCTAATATAAGTTCTTTGCTCTCTTATTTATACTCTCCAAGTGGATTCTTTTAGGGGTTATCTTCTAAATGTTTTACGCAACTTCCCTCTTTTAGGGCTAACCACTTTCAACTACTTTACCCACTTGCAACCACTTTATCCATAAATAGGAAACTCACCACTTCTTATTGCAATCATTTTATTATTTAATTAATTTCTTTTGCAACCACTTTGACTAGGGAATCTTCTTTATGACTTTCTAGAATCTTTTGACTTCTTGTTGACCTTCTAGGGGCTTCTAGATTACTCTAAAGGGTTCTCCAATTTCTCAAGGCCATATATCCCTAACTGTGAGGAACTACATGGTGTTCCACATATCACCGGAAATGGCACAACATGTACTATCCATCTAGAATAGTCGCACCTACAAATTCACTGATATTCATTGCATTATTCCTCAAACAAACTCGGGTTTCTTAACCACTACCAGAATGTGCTATCGAGCATACTCAAAGGTTGAAATCAATCTACAATATCACTCTCAAGGGTTGACATCAATGCCAATAAACTATCCAACTATCCAAATCAATTGTCCATCAACCTAAGCCAATTGTCCAACAATCCCCCCTTTGGCATTGATGGCAACACTTAGTCATGGCAATACTCATTCTCATGTGATCATCACTTCTCATCAATGTTTCTATATCTCCCCCTTTGACATCAATGGAAAAGAGTATATCTCTTTGGTGTTGCTCCCCCTGAATGAACTCTCCTTGGGGTTGCTCCACCTGTCTGCATTGTCCTTTGGGTTGCTCCCCCTGTCTAGATGCCTTTGATTTTTCTCTGTGCTTCTAAGCATATGATTACTCTCTCTTCCTTCATCTAAATAATCACTCCTCCTTTGTCAAAGGGTATCACTCTGATGCAATGTTGATGGCATGGATTCTAATTCTCCCTCTATGATCATCTCTATCATCTCTCCTCCTAGAATCATACCTTTGTTCTTACCTCTTTGTCTGACAGCTTCTCTGAATGATCTTTCTGCCTGTCTTCCAGCTTCTATTTCTCTTCCTTTGACTTATCTACAAGATGTTGTGTAGAATAATTCTAGGGCTTTCTGTACATGCTTCCTTTGGGAGTTTTTTTTCTAGTGGTGCTTCCTTGTGTAATCAACTCCCATATATAAAAAGCATTCAAAAATAAACATTCAAATATTCTTGTATCATTATCATCCATTATGATAATATTCCTCTATTTTTGAACCACTCTTTGAACCAATTTCTGAATCAATCTTTGAATCCATGCTCTCATCCACTATCATATATCTGTCCAAACCTACTAAGTGTCCTTACGAATCTATTCATGTCCATGTGACCCATCCATTATCATATATCCTTATGATGATATTTCTTTTGTTGACGGTTTCTCTTTCGTTGTTCCGTTGTGCCTTTCATTTCTTGTCTTTCTGTGATCAATTGATTTCAATTGATTCCAATTGTTGAGACACTGCTAAGTATCTCACTAATCCATCTCTGTTCATACAGTCCAAGACTCTGCTACTCAACTGCCCATAATGCTAACCCATCTATCACTGTACTATCATGAGGTTTTTACTGCTACCATTGATCATCAAATGTCAACTGTCCACTGATCTTCTCTATCTGTAATCCAAACTCTGCATATATGGAACAACCTATGTTGAATATATCTTTGTATATCAACTGATCAATATGTCATATTGTACTTCTGCTAACTGACTGCTCTGAGTCTGTCTACTCGAACTCTATAAGCTGCTCGAAAGATGGTTCTCTGATCTGTCTCAACTACTGCATAGAATCCCCCTGTCTAATATTCAAATTACCTAGGAGTTTTTGAGTCAAATGGCCCATAAGAATACCTTCTCTAATGGGGAGTCATCTTCCTCTTCATCTGTAGAATCATCATGTCTCTGAACTTTGATTTTTCCTTTTTTGCCTGTGGATTGATCTCGCTCTATAATTCCTAAAAGTACAATCTCTTGAACCTGTTCTTTATTTACTTGTCCTTCTTTTCTTTCATTTCTTTTCCAAACCTTTATGTATCTGACATTTTCCTTTTTCTTTATAGATTTGTCTTCATCTTGTGTTATTGGAAATCTTGCGATCTCTGGGACCTAGTCTTTGTTCGCATGTTCTTCTTGTTTTCTTATCCATACTTTCTTATATCTGATATCAGTGTTCTATTTCATGTAAGTATCGATCATGCTTCTACAATCACAAGCTATGTGTCCATAGTTATGGAATTTGTAACATTCAATGTTATGTGGGGCCACATAATCATATCTTGCTTGATCATTTCTTCCATAAACCTTGCAATCTGCAACCTTATGTCCAATGTTAGTACAATAAAAACAATGACCATAAAATAAATTTACATACCTGGGAGTGGATGATCTTCTCTGTGTTGTAGTCCTTCTAAAATCATGCTTTGGTTGATCACGATCTTCTCTTCTATTGACTCCTTCATTGTGAGTGAAGCTTCTCGGTTATCTGAATGCGGAAGGTCTTCTTTGATGTCCATCTCTTATGCACTCTTTTTCTTGAGTCTTCTGTCCTTTTGAAATATTCTTCTTTAAGGGCTTGTATTCTTCCTTATTTATAGAACCTTTTATGACTTCTGCATAACTCTTAGGCTTCTCTTCATGTTTCCCTTCCGATGACCTGTGGCATTTCTCTCCAACCATCTTTACTGATGATGTGGATGTTTCTTCAATGTTTTTGCTAAGATTGACAACTTCTACCCTTAACATAACAAATTCTTCTTCAAGCTTTTCTACCTCTTCTTCCTTCTTCATTGTCTGATTCCTCATGACTTCTTATGTTCGCTTTGCTTCTTCAAGTTGAGTCTTTAGTGATTATTTCATCTTCAAGTTTTCTTTCTTGTTGATTGAACTCTGCTTCAAGCTAATTTAAATCGTTAGTTATTTCTTTGAGATGATCTGTCAGTATCTTCTTTCTCTTCTCTGCTTTTTCCTTCTGTTCTACTATTTTGGCTTCCAAACACTTCTTTTGATCTTCTAGATTTTCTTGAACCCTTCTAGATTATTCTCGCTGAGCTATTAAGCTCTTGATGACCTGCTGGGCTTCTTCAAAAATTTGAACACTTTCCTTTTGCTTCATCAATTTTTTCTTGAGTGACATACTCTCTTCTCTTTCTTTCTTTAATTCATGTAAGGCACTAATTGTTTTAGCTTCTATTTTATTTGAAATTTCTATCTCATCACTAGTTTTCAAATATGGGAATTCAATTTCAAGATGTTTGCGCTCTTCACAATTAAAGAAAAAGAACTCACCTATGTTGGCTTCTGTCACTTCCCACTCTTCTTCTTCTGAATCTATCTGACATGATGAGCATCTTTCTTCATGTTATGTACCTGTATATTCTTTATCAAACTCTAACTTTGTGATGGGAGAAAAATAGATATCATGTAGCTTATCCCAAATTTATTTAGTTGATGAACATTTACCCACTTTGTCCTTTACTGAATCACATAGTCCTCCCATGATGAAATCCATTGCTATTTTGTTATTCTTCTTCAATTCCATCTTGGTTGCAATTTTTGGTTTCCTTGTAGCATTGTATCCTGTCACAACTGATCGTCAAATATCATATCCATGTGCCTTTAAAAATATTTTTTTCCTTCTAGTCCATATCTCATACTCTAGACCACTTTGACCATCAAACGTTGGTACTCCATTCTCAATGTATTCCATGATCTCCTTCCAATGGTTAAACTGTTTCCTTAAGGAACCTTGCTCTGATACCAATTGTTGGAGTACTGAGAGGGGGGTCAATCAATAATGAGAAATTTATACCATTTATTAATCCTTTTAACCACAATGTATATTCTTTTAACTTATTCAACAATGTTCAACATTTCTTCATTAATATATTATTGCATCTTAAACATTAACATCCATTAGTGCATAATGAACAATAATAGACACACCGACACAATACACAATACACTAGTATTTTACGTGGAAACCCAATGCGAGAGAAAACCACGAAATTTTTTTCTTATATGTCAAAGAATTCAATCAAGGAAGCACCAACTTCCAATTCTCCAACTCCAACTAGAAGGAGAATCCAACCCCCTAGTTTCTTAGGCTCCAACTTGAAGGAATCTCCAACTCCTTAATTCTCTGGCTCCAACCATAAGGAGGCTACAAACCCATGGCGTCTCAGGCTACAATCGGAAGGTGGCTACAACCACCTAGTTCTCAAGCTCCAACCTAAAGGAAGCTTCAACTCTTTGATTCTTCGGCTCCAACCAAAAGGAGGATACAACCCCCTTTCTTTGCCCCATACAACCGCCCTAAAATTTAAGTACCAAGTGTGAACAACCTGTCACTATCATTGAATCAACCAATACCATTGTCACGCTGTCACTGTCAACTTGTACCAATAAGTTCTCACAACCTATACCAACAATCCTCAAAACGTTTCTACAGATCTGCGACCTATCTACTCTCCAACACGCAGGTATTCGTGTCCTTCTTAACTGAAACTCGTGGATGTCCGTGTCTATCCTCAATGAAACTCGTGGACTACCACAAACTCACCCAATTTCACTATCACTATCTCTGTCTTTGTCATTATAAAACTTGTCACATCAACATGTAACAACATGTACCCAACAACCTGTACCAACAATCTGAACCAACAGTCTCATCAACCAAACCAGATCTAGTCACCAAGACCAATCATCAAAACAACTCTCAACTATATACACATTATGACGAGGATGTGCATCAACCAAGACTACTCACAAACATCAACAAGATGTTCTTCTAAAAGTATACCAATACATATATGTCACCATTATCGCACAATCTATACTTGCCCAAGGCTTGAAAGAAAGTAGGCTTAGATTGACGTAACAAAGAGGTAACCCTATCATTGTCACCCCAATAGGGTACCTCTTTCTCTTTAGTAGGAGGAAAGCCTCACTCCAAGGGAGACGTCCCAGGACCTAGTTGGAACTTGATGAAGGAAAAAAAGATATAGTGAAAACCCACCCCTCTCTCTAGGTCACTCAACAGAAGAAGTCACTTTGGTGAAGTTGAAAGGGACAAGGAAAAATGAAAATGGGTTTGTACCTTCCCTTTACCAATTAAACATCAAAAGTTAATAGCAATAGTTATAATCAATGACTTCTTAAACAAATTATGTGTTGCCTGAACAAGTTACTATACAATGAAAGTGAGATCACAGTAGCATGATGACAAGGAAGAGATACAATAGTCTTGCAAACTTGATAATGGTTTGTCACTCACACTTTTCAAGATAAATACAAGTCAATGAATGACTTAAATGGTTGTCCAAACAACATTAATTAATTATGATGACAACAATAAAACCACTTCATAAAAGTACTGTAATAGAGCAATAAGACACTACTTCAATATCCAATGATTATGGTTTTCTTAGTACAAATGCCCAATGGTTTTATGGATGATTTTAGGGTTGTTAAGGGATGCAACAATGGTTGTAAAAAAACCTATGACAACGGTAACACCTTCAAAATTTGCACTCTAAAAAGGAAATTAAACATATGCTTTAACACTTATTGATAGTACCTTTCCTTATATAAATTAAGGTATGACTTAGATGGTTAGTAGGCTAATATAAGCTACAAAATGATACATGTAGAAGTGATTATGACATCAAGAAATTTGTTGTTAGTATTTCTAGACTAGGTTAGCAAATTAGTAGAGTATAAAGTGAAAGAGTTTGAGTATGAAGTGGAGTTTGAGTTGATTCTTGTCAAGAGGTAAGAGAGGAGGACTAGTTCCTTCAAGGGTAATGGAGTCAAGGTGGACGACTTCTTCTAAGTCTTTAAATCAATGATGATGATGCATAAAAGTCTAAGAGCAAAAAGGCCTAGGAAAAGTATTAACTTATGTCCTCCTAGGCTTTGAACTCAAGAGACAAGATG
>ML854597.1:0-11161 GCA_009831015.1 Picea engelmannii | reverse complement strand
GGAAGATCTGAATTGTGTTGCCATCAATGCCAAAGGGGGAGATTGTTGGCAAATATTTAACAGACAGTTAACAGACAGCGAATGCTTGTCATTGATGGAAACAGTGAAGATGACATGAGAACAACAAGTTTGTAATTGATAGGCAAATAGAAGATAAGTTCAGAGAGGTGAATGATCGAAAGTAGTGAAAGATCGAAGGCAGCAAATGATCGAAGGTAGTGAATGAGCGAAAGTTTGAGAAGAAGAATTTATGATCGTTGAAGAGGGAGACAGAACTCAGCCATCAGATCCAAGCGCAGGGTCCAACCACCATTGGATCAAGGAGAACCTGCACGGTCTTTAAAGAGCAAGGAGAAACGAGCATAATCGCAATTTGCAAAATTGCGATGTAATCGCAGCCATCAGATCAAAGTTTTGTTCTGGACCGTTGATCCAGCTTCATCTCGAAATTTCGTGACTCGTGACATGGAGAGGCAAGAAACATAACTATCAAAATCGCGATATGAGAAATCGCGATTTAATCGCAGCCATCAAATCAAAGTTTTGTTCTGGACCGTTGATCCAACTTTATCTTAGAGTTTCGCGACTCGCGACATGGAGAGGCAAGAAACATAACTATCAAAATCGCAATATGCGAAATCGCGATTTAATCGCAGCTGTCAAATCAAATTTTTGTTATGGACCATTGATCCAGCTTTATCTTGGAGTTTCGCGACTCGCGACATGGAGAGGAAAGAAACATAACTATCGAACTCGCGAGATGCGAGATCATGAAAAGATCAGGATCGTCAGATTACCAAGAACGTGGATCGTTGATCTGAGCTCCATCTCGGAGCTTTGCCTATTGCGACTTGGAGTGATGAGAATCTCCATCGAAGGAACATGGAGATGCGAGATCACGAAAAGATCAGGACTGTCGGATTATCAAGAACGTGGATCGTTGATCTGAGCTCCTTCTCGGAGCTTTGCCTATCGCGACTTGGAGTGATGAGAAGCTCCATCGAAGGAACAACGAGATGCGAGATCATAAAAAGATCAGGACCGTCAGATTACCAAGAACATGGATCGTTGATCTGAGATCCATCTCGGAGCTTCACCTATCGCGACTTGGAGTGACGAGAATCTCCATCAAAGGAACAGCGAGATGCGAGATCACGAAAAGATCAGGACCATCGGATTACCAAGAACATGGATCGTTGATCTGAGCTCCTTCTCAGATCTTCGCCTATCGCGACTTGGAGTGACGAGAATATCCATTGAAGGAACAACGAGATGCGAGATCACGATGAAATCAGGACCGTTGATTCATCAAGATCATGAACCGTTGATCAGGGTTGATGAAGATCATAGCAAAATGGACTCATGATTGCAAATCAGTTAGTGTTTCAGTTGGTGTTTCAGTTTCTTAGATAGTTGTCGACATTTTGCCTAAGGAGTTGGAAAGTTGAACCGTCGTGTTCGTGTGTATAAAAGAAGATGAAATAGACTGTGTCGGGTTTGTTGTTCTGTAAGTGAAAAAGAATGAAACTAGAAGAATAGAGACGAAGAGGATGCATAGGAGGAGATTGAGCATATGTGAAGGGTGAGATGAAATGCAAAGCATAATAACAGAGAGTTGAAGAAGATAAGAATGAGAGAATGAGTTGATGCAGATAATACCTGCTACCCAGACAGAGGAAGAGTATACTGCAGAACAGTGTGCAGAAGACCAGATTTACAGAACAAAGAAAGATTGGTAAGAACTGATTTATCTGTAAAGTTGAATGTTTATTTGGCCATTTATATTGTAGGGAGGTTGGGAGGTGCTCGGGAGGACTGTTGTCATCAGAGGTTCAAGTGGGAGCTTGAACACAGGAAGTTGTAGCTTCCATCTGGTTGCAGCCAGAGAAACCAGGGTGGCAGGGAGGTGCAAGGTTGAACTCGTGTTCTCTGTTATGCAGGTTGGAGCCTGTGTAACTGGAAGTTGGTTCTTCCATCCAGTTGGTGCTGGAACATTTAGGAATTTGGTTCTTCCATCCAGTTGGTGCTAGAATATTCAGGGAGTTAGTGCTTCCTTCTAGTGGGTGCTAGAGAAACCAGAGAGTTGGTGCTCTCAAACAAGTTGCAGCTTGTAAAACAGAGGTAGCAGCCTCACATTGAGCTGGTGCTCAATTGTAAATGATGTACAGAACTGAGAAATACTACCTATCATTTCGAAGAAGAAGAGGTTTTCTCCCTTTATGGGTTTCCTTGTGAAAATCTGTCTCTGTGTGTTACTTTATGTGTTACTGATGGTCTTTACTTTTACTGTCCATATGTTGTATATTGTTGATGATCACTTGAAGGAAGATTAATAATATTTAAAAGGTATAAAATTGTTTAAGCTCATAAACAACTGATTCACCCCCCCTCTCAGAGGTTTTAGTATTTCCAACACACTTGCCTTTTTCCTTTTGGGAAAGTACAAATTATGCGATAACATTTTTGCATTGTTGCCGAGGAACACTGAGTGAAGTATCCTCAAAGGATACACTTTTCGATAAGCCTTTCCTCAAAATCCTTTACTTTGCAAAGATTACCTGGCGACTCCACTGAGGGTGATCCCCTCATCCCTTTGATAGTTTCAAGAAAACTATCTCGCGACTCCACAAACCTTAGGGAGGTATACCAACCCTCCCCGCTCCTTTAGAAGAAAACCTCCCCAAAACTCTCCTGTAGTAAAATCATTATTTGGAGGAAATATTCCTTTGAATAGGATGTCTAGTGCAGGGACTTAGACTTTTAATCCAAACCAAGATAATAAGAAATGGTCATCCAAGTTATTCAAACCGTTAGACATGACAAGTATACCAAGATAACCTAGGAAAATTCCCCCTAAGTATGAGAAGTGGTTGCCTAAATTCACTGGTAATGATGTAGTCAGTGCAAAGGATCATATGAGTAATTTTTGGGCCTTCTTTCAGCTTCATCCCATCAGTGATGATACTGAGGATCGAGCTATGAAATTATTCTTTGCTACTCTCCATGATGGTGCTAAACGTTGGTACAATGGTCTCCCTGATGTTAGTATTAAAACCATGGATAGGTTGGAGGAAGTATTCCTCAAATGATGGAGTGTCAAGGAAGACCCCAACATCTTGTTGATAAGGCTGTATAACCTTGTAAAACAAGAGAATGAAACCGTCAGAGAATTCCATGACAAATTTGAAAATATGATGCAAAATATCCCAGTGAGCCATCATCCTTCTGATAGTTTCCTTCTCTTTCTTTATACCAAATCCTTTACATGACAGTTGGGATATCTCCTCATAGATAAATCCCCTACAATCCAATAAGCCAAAGAGGTAGCTACAAGGATTGAAGAAAAACTTTCGATCCTTTCTCATCCCCAAGAGTCAGAATGGATGCTAAACCTAAGATAGTCCACAATGTTGAACCCACCTTAGACATTAGCGCTAGCTTGGAAAAGTTACAAATGACGATAGATGGCATAGTAAAAACCCAATAACTAATGATGAATAGGATTGTCAACCTAGAAAGAACTCAACAACAATCCCCTAGGGTTCCTTACAAAGGGAAATTTCATAAAGGGAACCAAGTTTTTAGACCAAAGAATGATCAAGAGGTTCCCAATACTTTAGCCCCTGCAAATGTAATAAATGAAAACCCTTGGTTCTTACAATGCAGTGAGTCACATTGGGAGCATGAGTGTCCTTTCAACAATGGTGATCATGACCAAGTAAAAATATTTAACCATACCATTGAAAATCCTCAATTTTTCCTTAATGTCACACTTGAAGAACATCAAGATGTCATAAAGGAAGCAGCCCGAAAGGATAGGATGGAGATGATAAATAACATTGACCAAGAATCAAGAGAAAAGTTGAAGAAGCAAGAATTCCAAGTATATACTAGGAAAAAAAGAATGAATCAACCTCTCTCTACTGGTCCTGCGATTTGACAAACAAGACCTCCACCCATGAACATACTTCTTCCTAAGAATCCTCCCAAGATTGAAAAAGTAGATTTGAACTTTTACTTTGAATGTGCACTAGCAAAAATGCATGTGAACATTCCTTTAAGAGAAGTCATCAAAGTCCCATCTGTAAAGAAAAGGTTCGAGAATATTTTCAAAAGTTCAAATGGACCAATGGACCCTCCTATCATGTTACAAGCAGATCACTTTAGGGTTAAGTATGATGGAAATCCACCTTTCTTCATGACCTTATTAATTAATAACAAATTCCTTAACAACTGTATGCTTGATTCAGGGGAAGGTGCTAACATGATGTCTTTGAAGGTCATGGAGAAATTAGGCCTAAAGGTCACACAACCTTATAGGAATGTATGTGGTTTTGAGTGTCGGGCCATACCCACTCATGGGGTAGTTGAGAATGTTGAAGTATTCCTTGGAAGATACCCTAAGAGAGTGATCCACATGGATATTGTGGTGGTGGATGTCCCAAATGTGTGGGGAATGCTATTATCTAGGAAGTTTGCTGCAATTATGGGAGGCACCTTAGAGATGGATCTCACTTATATTAATGTTTCTATGAATGATGGAACAATAAGCTGCCTCCCGAATGTGCCAATGACCAAGGTCCATGTGCAATAAATTGGTAATGATATTGAACTAATGAGACACATGAACCAATCAAAGAGAGTCTTCCTCTATTTTCCCCTGATGATTTTCCTTTTGCTTCAGAGGAAGACTTTGATAAAATACAATGGTCGAAAAAGGAGGAGTATCAACAAATCATAAACAAATATAAGGACAAAGAAGTCGGGGTTGTTAAATTATTAAAGAAAGGAGAATATGACATACTGATCTGACCATCCCAACAAGAAGTCTTCACAATAGAATCCCACCCACCTACCTCAAGGAAATACACTAGGGTTGTGCAAGAGAGCCAAATTTAAGACCAGAGATTACAAAGAGGGAGATACAGTCTGGATGTGGGATACAAAGAAGGGAGAGCCTACTAATGTCAAATGGAGTGAAAATTTTTGGCTTGGACCCTTTAGAATTGGAAGGAAGTTAGTGAATGATGCCTACTATTTATCCACATTGAAAGGAAGAAGACGTCCAATACCAGTTGGTGGACACATCCTTAAACCCCAAGGGGCAGAGACTTGAATTCATAGGTAAGTGCAGGTAAGTAGGTAGGCATTTTTCATTCATTGTATATATCATCTACATTTCATGCTAGAGTAGTTGTATTTCCATTTGTACATATGATTTGCTTACTTGTATTTCATTTTATCATATATGAGCCAGGGGTGATATCACCACCCCAAATGATTGTTAATCAATCTTGTTGAGATCTAGAAGGTCATAGGTAATACCAGAGATGTCGAGGTTCTCATGCACTTTACGGTGAGCACATGTCCATGATTTGGAGCCAGATGTTATCCCCTATCCTAGGGATAACTAAGGAGATTATGTCTTGAGGCCCACATGTCCTAGACATGGAGTACCTTGAGCCATATTGACTTTAGCCTGGCTCTGGAGGGCCCATCCTTCTTCTTTAATGCCTCCATTCTATCAACAACAACAACATCCATCCCATCGACGTGATTTTGAAGTAGCAGTGGGTCTTGCTCCATAAGGTAATGAGTCTGGGTATCATGGGATTTGTCACTTTGATTCTCAAAACATTTGAATAAGTGAATTTAATTCTCTTTTTCTTCATGGCGTGTTCTTGGAATTTATTCCTTTTGACTTGTCCACGCTTGGGGGGGATGAAAAAATTCCCTAGAAAGTTGGTTCCCTTAGGAGTGAGTTGCCACTAGATGGGTTTATGAAAGGTCATTGTCCATTCCTACCATACTTATCACTTTTCATCATCTTCCTTCTCATCCATCCCCTACATTGGTTTAGGCATTGGGTTTGCCAAGATAGTAAGGGTTGTACCTTTCCTTGTGGGAAGAAGGGGCTCAAAGGGTAAAAGTAGGTGGAAAAATTTAAAATCCAAAAGATCAAACCTTGAGATTCTTTGCCCAAGGATCCCCAAGAAAGAAATAAAAGGCTTCTCAGCAAGAAAAAAATGGGGACCCATAAAAAGATAAAACTCAAGACCTAGTTGGTGGATAGGGGGTCTCATCATGAGCCGGCCTATTAGGTCCATGGGAATGTAGCGGTATAACACTACTATTCATCTGGTCACCATGCCAAGGTAGTGTCTCTTGGTGGCATAGCTAAGAGAAAGGGGGTCTCATCACGAGCCAAACTTATCATCTCTGTGAAACGCTTGTGGGTAACGTTGTCACCACTGGTCACCACGCTAGGGCAGTGTCCCCCAACTATTCTCTTGAAAGAAAAATCAATAAGATAAAAAGTAAAAAAGGCATTGAATGGGATAGGAAACAATTGCATCCATGACAAGGTGGATCTCACCCTCTTTAGAGGAACCCATAGGTAAAACCTACATTTCCTTGTCATCACTGCACCCGTTGACCAAACATCCCCCACACCATCTCATGCACTTACATGACCTAGATTGGTTTTCACCTGGAAACACCCCACACCTAAGGAGAATTGGCCCAATAGGAAGTCTTGAAACCCTCTCCAAACCTGGCTTGTAGAATAGCATAACGTATTTGAGCACTTGTCTGGGAAAAGGGGGGTTTTATGCACATGTTTGGGTAACTTGATTATTATATGTGATTGACATTTCTATGATCCCTATGAATTATGATCCCATGGAGGGCATACTTTTTGTTGTTGCAGGACCATGCTTGACATACACGTACATATGGGGAGATGACTAGCTTGGACCTCCATAGGGATAAAATCCCATTTGATGGATGTTGAGACCCCAGCTAGGGGAAGACATATAACAGAGGCTTGCACCAGAGGGAGAGAGTAGGAAGTTCCACCAGAGACACCTTGGCAGGCCTGAAAACAAGGGGGTCTTGCCTTCCCCCTGAACATTGGCCTTGGAAGACCCAAGAAGTCACCCTTGGGACCCTTGACGTCACCCAACGTCAGATGGACATGATGGAGGCAGTTGTGTGCCAAGTGGCACATGTGGCATGATCCAAAGGCCTTCGAAGGCCTAATTTTTTTCTCATGGAGGCCAACGTCTCACTTAGGAGGCCCAATGTCACCCTAGAAAGGAATGACATCACTCCTTTTGCACATTTTAGGGTTTAATTTGTCAATTTTATGTAAAAAATGGATTTTTTATGTAACTGGCCATGTCATCATTTTTGACCTAATTTGTAATTAAAGGTCATTTGAATTGTATAAATGGGGGAATAATCCCTTGTATTTTTTCATCATCTTTCACTCACACAAGTGTGAGGTATGAAATTCGACCTCTTTAAGGCTTATTGACTGAAATTAAGTGGCGCAAAATTCTTGGAGGAGGTTTCTTTTGGTGTATTTTGGCATTTTCATGGTGTAAAGTCTTCAACTAAGGCATATTGCTAGATTATTCTTGGTGAATGTAAGTAAAAATCTACAATTCTTCTTTATTTGAATGGTTATGGTATCTTTTAATTTGCATTTTACTAAGATTATGAAAATTCTAGTGTAAAACCCTAGGAGAATAAGCACATGTTATTATCCTTATCTAAATAGCTATCCACCTACTTGATTTTTCTAGAAGACATCTCCATTGAAGCATGTGTGATAGCCCTACCTTTGTAGCACTCTAACACCATTTCTTCATTAATCCTTTATTTATCTCAAGCTTGAGCTAAAGAAGAAGGAAAACCGCTAGGGCCTAGGGTTACCTACTTCCTAGAAGTCGTTTTCCTTCCAGGGTGTGATGATTGAGGCCTTGGGTTACCAACACCTCAACCATCCTCCCTCTTGTATTTAATTCACACATTATCATTTGTTTCCTTCAATATTGTTGTTGCAAAAGTGATTCTATTAACCCTAAAGGCACTAGTTTATACCTTGCATTTGATTGATTGATGAAAACAACCCTTAAACCTTCTACCTCAAGATATTTGCTAACTATTCCTAACCCTAGATTAGAATAACTTACTAACATTCTTGTTGTTGTTACAAAAGTAAGCTACAACCATATATTACAACAATAAAAGCTCCTAAAAGAAATTGTTAATGTTGATTTTTACATTGTCTTCTTAGCTTCTGACAAGTGCTATCATATTGCTAATTATAGGTTACCATTTTGGGTCATTTTGAAGCTTGTTTAAGACATAAATTGTGAAGCTATTATCATATATACATTGTTGTTATAATTTTTTTTTTCTTCATCTTGTATATCAACTTATTGATTTATTTGAAAGTCCATAGTTTTACGAAGCACTAATATCAATTGTTTCTTGCAAATAATGTTTTCTTGTTGTCTTGTTCTGAGAAGGTACACTTAAGCATATCTTTGCTTCATATTATTAAACCTTAGGGAATTTCTAATCAATGTGACTTGTGAGAGGGGAATAACTTTCTTGATATTATTACCTTTGCCTTCTCAAAACCCTAGGTCACTGTGGACGTCTCCCCTGGGTTTTCACCTCTGAAGAGAAAGAGGTGTCTTATTTAGATGACAGTGATAGGACAACCTCCTGTTACGCCAATTTATTGTTCACTTGCCTTTGGATTTTTGGAAAGTACAAATTGTGCGATAACAGGTCCATCTGAACTTTTGAAAAAAAAAATGAACCTTTCCTTTACAGATGGGACTTTGATGATTTCTCTTAATGGAATGGTCACATGCATTTTTTCTAGTGCACCTTCAAAGTCAAAGTTCAAATCCACTTTGTCAGTCTTGGGAGGATTCTTAGGAAGAAGTATGTTGATAGGTGGATGTCTTCTCTGTGAAATCGCAAGACCAATAGAGAGAGGTTGGTTCATTCTTTTTTGCCTAGTATATACTTGGAATTCTTTGTTCTTCAACTTTGCTCTTGATTCTTGATCAAGATTATTTATCACCTCCATCCTAGCCTTCCTGGTTGCTTCCTTTATGCCTTCTTGATGTTCTTGAAGTGTGACATTAAGGAAATATTGAGGATTTTTAATGGTATGGTTAACATTGTTTACTTGGTCATGATCACCATTGTTGAAAGGAAAATCATGCTCCCAATGTGACTCACTGCATTGTAAGAACCAAGGGTTTTCATCTAGTTCATTTTCAGGGGCAAACATATTGGGGACCTCTTGATCATTCTTTTGTCTAAAAACTTGGTTCCATTTTTGAAATTGCCCTTTGTAAGGAACCCTAGGGGATTTTTGTTGAGTTCTTTCTAGGTTGACAATCCTATTCATCATTAGTTCTTGGGTTTTTACAATGCCATCTACATTCGGTTGTAACTTTTCCAAGCCAGCGCTAATGTTTGAGGTAGGTTCAACATTGTGGACTATCTTAGGTTTAACATCCATTCTAACTCTTGGGGCTGAGAAAGGCTCGACTCTATATGATGAAAGGTTGTTTTCAATCCTTGTAGATACCTCTTGGGCTTCTTGGATTGTTTTAGGGGCTTTATCTCTGAGGAGATATCCCAGCTGTCTTGTAAAGGCTTTGGTATAAAGAAAGAGAATGAAACTATCAGAATAATGATGGCTCACTGGGATCTTTTGCATCAATTTTTCAAAATTTTCATGGAATTCTCTAACGGTTTCATTCTTTTGTTTTACGAGGTTATTCAACCTTATCAACAACATGTTGTTGTCTTCCTTGACACTTCATCATTTGAGGAATATTTCCTCCAATCTATCCATGGTTTTAATACTTGCATTAGGGAGACCATTGTACCAACGTCTAGCGCCATCATGGAGGGTAGCATAGAATAACTTCATAGCTATATCCTCAACATCATCACTGATGGGATGAAGCTGCAAGAAAGCCCCAAAATTACTCATATGATCCTCGGCACTGACTACATCATTACCAGTGAATTTAGGCAACCACTTCTCATACTTAGGGGGCATTTGCCTAGGGTATCCTGGTATACTTGTCATGTCTAATGGTTTGAAGAGCTTGGATGACCATTGTTTCTGGTTATTATCTTGGTCTAGATTAACAATCTGATTTCCTGTGCTAGACATCGTGTTCAAAGGAAGATTGCCTCCAAATAATGATTTTACTATAGGAGAATTTCGAGGAGGTTTTCTTCTAAAGGACTTGGGAGGGTTGGTATACCTCCCTGAAGTTTATGGAGTTGCCAAATAATTTTATTGAAACTATCAAAAGGATGAGGGGATCACCCTCAATGGAGTCACCAGGTAAGCTTTATAAAGTAAAGGATTTTGAGGAAAGGCTTATCGAAAGTGTCATCTTTGAGGAGAATTGATTCAGTGTTCCCCGACAATGACGCCAAAATGTTATCGCACAATTTTTAATTGACCAAAAGCCAAAGGAAAGTGAACAATAAATTGGCATAATATGAGGTTATCCTATCACTGTCACCTAAATAAGATACCTCTTTCTCTTTATGGGTAGTAGCCCAGTGGAGACATCCCCGGTGACCTAGGGGTTTGAGAAGGAAAAGGTGATAGTATCAAGAAAGTTATTTTCCTCTCACAAGTCACACTGATAAGAAAGTCCCAAAGGTTTTAATAAGATGAAGCAAATATTTTCTTAAGTGTACATCCCTAGAAAAAGACAACAAGAAAACACTATTTGCAAGTAACAATCGATATTATTGCTTCATAAAACCTTGGACTTTCAATAAAAGCAATAAGCTGATATAAAATATGAAGCAACAAAAATTTATAACAACAATGTATGTATAATGATAGCTTCATAATTATGCCTTAAACAAACTTCAATAATGAACCAGAATGATAACCTAGAATTGGCAATATGCTATCATTTGTCAGAAGCAAAGAAGGCAATGTAAAATCAACTTTAACACTTGCTTTTGAGAGCTTTTACTACTGTCATATATGGATGTAACTTTATTTTGTAACAATAGTAATAATGTTAGTAAGTTATTCTAATCTAAGGTTAGGAATGGTTAACAAAGAGCTTGAAGCAGATGGTTTAAAGGTTATTTTCATCAATCAATCAAGTGTAAGGTATAAACTAGTGCCTTTAGGGTTAATGGAGTCACTTTTGCAGCAACAATATTGAGGGAAACAAATGATAATAAGTGAACTCAAGACAAGAGGGAGGATGGTTGAGGTGTTGGTAACCGAAGGCCTCAATCATCCAAAACCCTAGAAGGAAAACGACTACTAGGAAGTAGGTAACCCTAGGCCCCAGTG
>WSFP011385905.1:0-28822 GCA_009831015.1 Picea engelmannii | reverse complement strand
GAGGAATAATGTGCATCCTAACATGTAAGAGATCATAGGTATTATGACCTCCTATGATGAATACATATTGAATCCATTTACAATTATAATATTCCACTAATGCTTTTGACCTAGATATCCAATTGTGTTGTGGATGACCAAAAAATGCACTCTTTGGACTAATCATCAAAGAGAGTGCATGTGATGAAGATGAGACCTCTCGGGGGTGGGGGGTAATATTGAATTAAAATTAAAAATTTTTCTCCAATATTACTCGACACCCCCACCCACCCACACCGGTGTGTGGGGTAATATTGGAGAAAACATATTAAGTTTTCTTCAATATTACTCCCCACCCCCTTCTCCAATATTATCCCCCACCCCCATAAGGAACCATTATTGGTGGGCTTATTTTCACATGGGTTTTCTTACAATGATGCCTACATAAAAAGCACCCTCATCTATTTTTCACAAATATAAACCTGCATTTAATAGCCTAAATCTCTCTACCAATCTATCTATTCTTGTTGTTTTTTGAACTGACATGATTTGTATTTTTTTTTCTTTCAAAATAATGGAGCTTTAATTTATCAAAATCTTGTTGGAATGTGCGTGAGTGTGGAGGTATCACATCCATTAGCACAAACTTAAGTTATTTGGATCCTTTATTTTTAGAATTATGGAGAAGATGCTATGATTGAACATGGTTTTGTCTCTTAAGTATTACATATGATAGGATTTTAACTACCAAGAAAGGTTTCTCAAATCACACAAATATATGAAAAGAGTATTTCCAAAAAGTTTAGGTATCCAAATTTCAGGACCTAAGAATGGGCAAGAACACCACTTAGTGCATTTCATCTAAAGAATCTAGTGAGACATCTAAATGGTTTTGGATTAAATAATATGATAAATATGTATAGCCTAGTACATATGAGTTCAACTATATTATGAGACACCTAAATTGTTTTGGATGAGCTAATACGATAAAGCTATGATTAATGAGATGTGATAATCGATGACATGAAGGACATTGCATCTTATATAACATCATTATTGAATGAAATTGTGGACAAAGCCCAAATTATCTACTAAAATTGTGTTCTTAAATGATAAACAAAAACACAAAAAATAATAAAATTTAAGTAATAATAAATAAATAATAATTCTAGAAATATGATAAAAGATATAATCATACATATGAGACATCTCATTTTTTATTTGAAGCAAAAAATTGAAAACCTAATACGAAGGTCACTTAAATAAGATCCATAGTCAACATGTAATATAATAATAATCAACATTTAATATAACTCAAAAGGAAATCCCATGTTAGATATAGTAGTACTTCCAACAGAGATACTAAAAGTAGAAATGAACCCACTCCCAAAGGAAGGTCTGGATATGGGGATGTTTCCGTCCTTGAAAGAGAATCTAGAACCTAGAATATTGCTACCGCTAGTCAACATTCCAAAATTAGGAAAAATCATGAGTGGAACACTCACATTTTCAAATGGAAATCCAACAAAAATGTTTTTTCCACTTGAAGGAATATTGATAAAGGGCCCAACTCCGCTAGTTGGTGTTTCCATAGAGGCACTAATGCCCCCAGCAGAAACATTAGGGATAGTGGGGTTTTCACCCCCTACACTCGACGAGCTACCAACGTTTTCCATCCCAACTAAAGGATGAGGAAAGTTATGCAAATGAGCAAATGGATCTCTATGCATAAACTCTCCTATCTAAAAGACAAACAGATAATGAGGATCAATCAATAAAGGGTTGAAATTTTTCGAAGACGAATAAGGAATGTCTTCAATTTTAGGAGGTTCAAATTCGACTTGGGGAGGAGAGGGTGGAGCTCTTCTACACACCAAGTGAAAATGTCCATATGAAGCTCTAAAAAATCTTTATGTTGATAATTCCTCAAATGTAATCTCATTTGCTTCAGGCTCTTCCCTCACCATATTATTTAAAGTAGTATCCACTTATTCCTCTAACCCACTCGATGAATGGTCAGAAACATCTAATCTATTCCTTGTTGGAGAAACTCCATGATTTCAAGTGGAAGACCCTATTCCTCCTTGATCAACAGGGTGATTGGTCAACCACCTTGAAATTAAAAAACTAAGTGACAAATTGTAAAGATAAAACAATCGATCCTAGGGCCATCTACGTGCCACACCAAACAACACTCCACTAGAAAATGCCTAAAGAAAAAAAAAAATCAAACACACTCACCCAAAAAGAAACCCAAGATGGTTAAGTCCCTAAGTCCAATCAATGATAAGCTAAAAACAGGTCCTTTCAAAGGTCATCCTAGGCTGATTAGGGCCCAATTCTAACCATCTAAGGTGTAGAGGCAATTATAGTAATATGCACACAACAATCACACAAGGTGAAACCTCCCTCATGAAGATGGAAAACCTTCAAGGAAGCTTACACAAAGATTAGGTATTTTCCTCAAGTACTACAAGCACTTCACACTTGTAGTCACCTATGAGGAACCTAGCAAAATCTAATAGGGATGTTAATTCACAATTGGTAGTCGAAGGGAACAATCGTGGGTCAAGTTTCTGCGATGGGCATGGATATACAAGACTCTGTCACACAACCAAAACTCTAGAAAAAATGTCACTCCAAATAATTTTCCAACTTTACAAGATTCCCCTATTATGCATACACCTATATAATAAGCAAAATGGAATAATATCAATACTTGCCCAGTTGCAGCTAGTGCTTGCCACATGTGTGATAGGCACTAACCAACTATGGTGTGAGAAGCAGTTATAGTAATATGCACACAACAATCACACACGGTGCAATCTCCCTCGTGAAGTGGGAAAACCTTCAAGGAAGATGACACAAATATTAGGTATTTGCCTCAAGTACCACAAGCACTTCACACTTGTAGTCACCTATGAGGAACCTGGGAAAAACTACTAGGGATGTTAATTCACAATTGGTAGTCGAGGGGAACAGTCGTGGGTCAAGTTTCTACGATGGGCAGGGATATACAAGACTCTGTCCCACAACCAAAACTCTAGAAAAAAGGTGTCACTCCAAATAACTTTCCAACTTTACAAGAGTCTCCTATTATGCACATGCCTATATAATAAGAAAAAAGGAACAATATCGATACTTGCTCAGTTGCATCTAGTGCTTGACACATGTGTGATAGAAAATTTCCTAGTAAATACTTCTCACTACTATTGAACTTTATTCTCTTTATTTAGTTCCTAGTTTCAATTTGAGTGGCATTGGAGAGTTAACTCTCCAATCCTACACCAAGGCCCTATAACTTAGACTATGTTGGTTTTCTATCAAGAAAAATAATTCTAGCTCATTTTAGATTATCATTTCTTTTAAATGGTTATTAATTACTCAAAGTGGGTAGCAGAGTAAAACTCGATGATGTTATGACTCAAGATTGTTGAATTAATAAAGATATTGTAAAATGATTTAAAACATCTACACTTTGATCTTTTAGTTGAAGAACTGCAATTCTTGACACTGCTTTGAAATTCATAAAAAGAAAAGTACTACTCTAAACTTTCAATGCAATGCAATTTTTTCTCAAACTCTTAAAGATGTAGTTCCCTAAAAAAAAGAAGCTTGGAAATACAATATTCTATGCGCTAACTTAACAAAAAATGCTTAAAATAGAAATTGTGTGTGTGTGTTCTAATTGTCTCAACAATGAAATAAGGAAAACACCTAATTAATATTTACTAAGCCTCCAAAGGAAGAAATTAGTATGCTTAGTTCTAAAAAAAATGAAAACAAAACAAGAATCAATAATCTTGCAAACTTGTTTGGCAATCCATAGGCATGCGTGGGGGCAACACAAGTGCGACATGAGCATTGCACGTGATCTACAATATAGAAATATGCATGCACAATTTTACACGTGCAAAGCAGAGCAAGCCAAAAAAAGGAAACAAGCTAAGATTCAAATTTCGTTGTTGTTTCCAAATTTTAACAAATGACACCTAGCAATAGTAAGAAATTGAAAACTAAAAAAACTATCCAACCAACCCAAAAGAGGAAGAAATCGAGAAATTCTTCCCTAGTGGAGTCACCAATTCTATTAGAGGAAAAGTAACTACAATGGCTACAAACCTTTAGAGAGAGGGACAAAAATCTATCCAATAGATAGTTAGAACAAAATCTTACTTTCCCTAAGGTGACTACAAGATAAATAGAAATGAAAGAGAATAGAGAATACAATGCACCTAGTAGTTATGGTTGAGGTTTGATTGTAGTGAGAAAATTTGGTCAAGGGAAAGTATTTAGCACCAACCTTCCTTAGGAACATTCACACATGCCAACAAACTGCCAATTTTCAGATGCAACTCTATGTGACTAATTTCAGATTTGAAAATTGCTTCCTAGTGATCTAACAATAAAAACCTAGCTGTTATCACTGAACAACTTTATACTGAAATTATTGACTGAAAACATATGCAACAGTAACACAAATATCAGAGATGAACCATCAATACACAAGAGACACAAATTTCAGTTTTGTAATCTTGTTATCATCGGAAATATTGAGGGCAAAACCTGCCCTCCCAACCAATACAATATCACCAAATCCGAGGACAACCTTGTTCTCCAAAGTCACCAAAACTGAGAACAACTTTGTTCTCCAATAATTATACAAATCAGAAAACCAAACCTCAAAAATATTATGGAAATATCCTCTACCCACGAATATGTTGTAGACCATGTAATGTTCCTGACTTGGCTAGTCTAGGAAATGATGCTAATGTGTGTAGGATCAATGTTTACAACATATACATGATCATACAAATAATAAATGCGACAAAGGACTGCAAAATTTGTATTATGATATCTCTGTGGATTACAAAATGGCCAAATGTGGCTGAATAAAATGACAATACTCGACTAGATCAACAAACAAAGGATCTTAGCCAGAATACTAATAAGCAACTAAAGATAATACTCAGAATATGGGATCACTGCAGAATCAATGGATGCGCTGGGACTATGGCAGCTATGACGGTAACTGCTAGAAGTCTGGAAAGTTCGCCCTGGGAGATGTACTTCTCGAAATGGCCTAGAAACTGCCCCAAATGATGCGCCCTGCTCTAGTCCTAAGTACTGGTATCCGTCGGACCCCTCTGCTGATGATTCTGGACCCCAGATGGATACCCCTGGGGGAATGCGCCCCTCTTCTTTTGGAAAAATACGTCCTAGTGATTCCACTATCGGAATCGGACGAGATATGTCTAAAAAATACTTCCTTGGTCTATTGGGAAATGGGTCGGAAGGGTTTCCCTGAATATGGTCTGATGCTCGCTCTGGAACCCCAAATGTGCCCTCCAAAAGTGTCGCACGTCCAAGTCTGGAAAATTCGTCCCTGTTAATTCCTCCGTCAAAATCTGATGAGGAACCAGGAAAAAGATGCACCTTTCCCTCCTCTCAAATGGGTCAGAGGGAAATCTCGGAATTCCCCCTGGATGGGGTAAGTCGACTAAAAACCCTCTCAGAAGCTGCGCCCTCAGTCTGGATGAATGCGCCCTTGCTGTTGAACACTGTGTAACTGTTGCTGAAGAATGATGGAAGACCTGAATGATCTTCCTGGTGACTAGGGTGTGTCTCTCAACAACGAAATAAGCTAAATGGTGTTTTCCTCTTGGAATCCACTGAACTATCTCTCCCGAGATGCACCTCTCTCCTTAATGACAAGTCATAATCTGCATAATAATGAATTAGGTCGTCGACCCTTCCTTTATAGCTTTCCAAAACCCTAAATCATGCTGAAACCCTAATTCACTATTGACTTCCAAAACCCTAAATCATGTTGAAACCCTAATTCACTGTTGACTTCCAAAACCCTAAATTACTGTTGAAACCCTAATTCATTGTTGACTTATATTTTTAGCTCATAATGACTTAAAAGCACTTTTAACCCTTTTTAGCTCAATGTCACTTTCCGAATATAACACCTGTCACTGGAGTGACCTCTAGTAACCCTGTTTA
This sequence comes from Picea engelmannii, assembly GCA_009831015.1. Lineage (NCBI taxonomy): Eukaryota > Viridiplantae > Streptophyta > Pinopsida > Pinales > Pinaceae > Picea > Picea engelmannii. The sequence continues at coordinate 22,834 of WSFP011385905.1, read as the reverse complement.
CCCCTCTTTGGCCCTGGCTATAGTCTAACGAGGTAGTTTAGACCATTAAGCCTCCTCTCTGGAGCTCCTATTTGGAAAGGGACATTACAGTCCTCCCTTCCTGAAATTGCTTGTCCTCAAGCAATACCAGTCCAGGGTGCTGCAACACCTGCTCGCTCTCCCAAGTGGCGTCCTCTACTAGAAGCCCTCTCCATCTGATCAAACACTCTCTGATGACCCTGCTCTTCAGTTTCTGCTCCCGGAACTCCAAAACCTCCTCTGGAACTAACTCCAACTATCCCTCCTCATCCAACGGGTGAAGCTCCTTTGATGTGCTAATGAATTGTCCCACTACCTTTTTAAGGCAAGAAACGTGGAACACGTTATGAATCTTGCTCCCCTCTGGAAGATCTAGCTCGTAAGCAACCTCGCCTACTTGGCGCATGATCCTGTAAGGACCATAAAATATGGGCTTGAGATTCTCAGCCCCACTCTTCTTCAGAGATGACTATCTGTAGTTTTGGAGTCTCAAGAAAACCAAATATCCAACCTCAAAGCTGCGCTCTATCCTATGCTTGTCTGCACTTATCTTCTGTTGGTTTTTCCCCGTCTGCAGGTTCTCTTTCAATAACTTGAGAATCTCCTAACTCTCTATGATCCAATCCTTGGCCTTGGGAGATCTACTCTCCTTGAAGACCAAGTCTACCAAAGTGGGATCATCATATCTGTATAATGCTCAGAAGGCTGTCATACCAATGGACATGTGGAAGGTGGTGTTGTAGCAATGTTCTCCTAAATGTAACCACTTTACTCACATTCTCTGCTGTCCTCCTACATAGTTCCTCAAATACCCTTCAACCCACTTGTTGAAAATCTTGGTTTGCCCATCTGTCTGAGGGTGATAGCTGGTGCTAGGTGTCAACTCTTCCCCCACCAACCAAAACAAATCTCTCCAAAAGGTCCCCATGAACTGACTGTCCCTATCACTGACAATGTTCTTTGGCAACCCATGAAGTCTGAAGACCTCCCTGAAGAAACGCTCGGCTACCTGAACTGTGTAGTACTTTGTCGGTATGGCATAGAAGTGAGCAAACTTGGTTAATCTGTTGACCACTACATAGATACAGTCCTTACCCTGGACCTTGGGTAGACCTGTGATGAAGTCCATAGATATACTCTCCTATTTATGCTCTGCAATGGGGAGTGGCTGAAGTAGCCCTGCTGGAAGAGCATGCTCTGACTTGTTCTTCTGGCAAGTCACACACTCATTGACGTGTCTCATAACCTCCTGTTTGAGGCCCTTCCATGAGAACCTCTCTCTGATCTGTCTATAAGTTTTGAAAAACCCTTGATGGCCTGCTAGAGGTGAATCATGAACTGCAGTGAGGATATTCTTCTTGAGCCCTAAATCTGGCACCAAGTAGACTCTATCCTTGTAAAATATGACATCGTCAATGACCCTATACTGGTCATCTTGTATCTTCCCATCCATCACCTCACAAGCGAACTTGTTCTTGGAATATTCCACTAACAAGTGGGATTTCCAATCTGCTGAAATCTCCATCAAAGAACATGCCGCAGGTCTCCTTGATAGTGCATCGACCACAATGTTCTTCTTCCCCTTGACATACTCTATATCAAAGTCGAATGCCTGTACCTTTGTCACCCATTTCTTTTGGCGCTCACTGAGGTCCTTCTGCTCAAGGAAATACTTCAAACTGTTGTGATCGGTCTTGACCACAAATTTGCTTCCCACCAAATATTGTCTGAACTTGGTCAAGGCATGGATGATTGCCAACATTTCCTTGTCATAAATGGAGTGCAAACTCTCAGGTTGAATAAGCTTCCGGCTCTCGAATACAATGGGGTTTCCTCCTTGCATCAAAACTGCACCGATCCCTTCGCCAGATGCGTCACACTCTAGTACAAATGGCAAGGTGAAGTCTGGTAGTGCCAACACTGGACAAGTGCCCATGAATTCCTTCATGTGATCAAAGGGTTCATGTGATTTCTCAGTCCATATGAAGGCCCCATGCTTGCTAAGATCTGTCAATGGTGCTCCAAGATGAGAAAAACCTCGGATGAACCACCTGTAATAGATGCACAACCCAAAGAAGCTTCTCAATTCTGTCACGTTCCTGGGCATCAGCCAATCTAGAATGGCCCTGATCTTCCCTTGGTGCACCTGTACCCCATGTGCACTAATGATGTGGCCTAAGTAAAGCAGCTTTGTCATACTGAACTCACACTTGGACTCTTTGGCATATAATGACTATGCCTCCATGATGCTCAATACCTCATCCAGGCGCCTCATATGCTCTTGCCATGACCAACTATAGATCAAGATGTGGTAGAAGAAAACCAAGACTGATTTCCTTAACTGATCCCTGAATATATGGTTCATGCAAGACTGGAATGTAGTAGGTGCATTGGTTAGTCCAAATGGCATAACCAGGAACTCGAAGTGTCCAAAATAACATCGAAATGTTGTCTTCTCTATGTCCTTCTCTCGGATGTTGGTCTGATGAAATCTAGAGCGTAGATCAATTTTTGAGAAGAAAACTACCCCATGCAGTTCATCCATCAACTCGTCAATGCATGGGATAGGGTTCCGGTTCTTTATGGTTTTCTTGTTCAAGGCTCGATAATCAATGCACATCCTCATGGTGCCATCATTCTTCAGAACTAAGACAACTGAAGAAGCAAATGGGCTGCTGTTCGGTCTGATGTGTCCCATCGCTAACAATTCCTTGATTGCCTTCTCTATCTCATCCTTGAACCTCCTAGGATGACGATAGGGGGGGGGGTGATCATAGGTTTGGCCCCCTCCTCCAACTCAATGGTGTGCTCAAATCCCCTGTCAGGTGGTCTCCCTGGTGGAATTGCCTCAAAGACCTGCTGATCCTGTCCCAATAAATTCTCGATCTTTGTATGGTACTGTTGTCTACCTTCTGAATCCTTCTGAGTAGTGATCAAGCATTCTGCGGCATATGCTACCTCCCCATGTCTGAATATCCTCTCCATCCTCTTGGCTGAAACTATCCCAGGTGCTCCTGTCGACATACCTCTTAGAACAACCTTCTTCCCATCCTGATCTCTGAATCCCATTTCCAAGGTTTGGTAGTTGGTAGTGATTTTTCCCAAGGTAATCATCCACTGAACTCCTAACACCACATTTGTGTCCGATAGGTCAACCACATAAAATGTGTCTCTCACCGTGTAGTTGCCTAACTTCATCTCTATGTTTGGAACTCTGTCTAGACACTCCACTGTGTGGCCATCTGCTACCGCAACATCAAACCCCTCAAACTTCTATGTCTGAAGTGCCTGTATCGATACTAGTGAAGCATCGATGAAATTGTGGGTGGCCCCACCATCTATCAGGGCGATTTCCCGTTGCCCCTGAATAATCCCTCTGATACGAAGGGTATCATACATGGGAACACCAGAAAGTGTCGCTATGACTCCTCCCTTTGCTGGTTTCCTCCTGTTAGCCTGCTTTGGCGGTTGTGGGACTACTAGAGGATGGGATCCTGCCGGTGTCGGTGGTCTACGGGGAGGTTGTTCCTTTGCTGGTGTTGATTCCTCCTCTGAACTAATGGATCCACTGTCCTGCTCCTCCTCCTCACTGTCCATGCTGTCTACTGCTACCTCAATATAATGAATCTCTCCCTTTCCCATGCACCTATTATCTGTCGGACCCCTCTGCTAATGAGTCTGGACCCTAGATGGATACCCCTGGGGGAATGCGCCCCTCTTCTTCTGGAAAAATGCATCCTAGTGATTCCACCGTTAGAATCAGACGATATATGTCTCAAAACAGTCACCTTGGTCTACTGGGAAATGGGTCAGAAAGGTTTCCCTGAATCTACTTTGATGCTCTCTTTGGAACCCCAAATGTGCCCGCCAAACGTGTCGCACATCCAAGTCTAGAAAATGCGTCCCAATTGATTCCTCCGTCGAAATCTGATGAGGAACTAGGAAAAAGATCCACCTTTCCCTCCTCTCAAATGGGTCGGAGGGAAATCTCAGAATTCCCCCTGGATGGGGTAAGTCGACTAAAAACCCTCTCAGAAGCTGCGCCCTCACTCTAGATGAATGCACCCTTGCTGCTAACACTGTGTAACTGCTGCTGAAGAATGATGGAAGACCTGAATGATCTTCCCAGTGACTAGGGTGTGTTTCTTAACACCGAAATCAGCCAACTGGTGTCTTCCTCCTTGAATCCACTGAACTATCTCTCCTGAGATGCGCCTCTCTCCTCAATGACAAGTCATAATTTGCATAATAATGAATTAGGTCACTGACCCTTCCTTTATAGCTTTCCAAAACCCTAAATCATGTTGAAACCCTAATTCACTATTGAATTCCAAAACCCTAAATCATGCTGAAACCCTAATTCACTGTTGACTTCCAAAACCCTAAATTACTGCTGAAACCCTAATTCACTGTTGACTTCTATTTTTAGCTAATAATGACTTAAAAGCGTTTTTAACCCTTTTTAGCTCAATGTCACTTTCCGAATATAACACCTGTGATTGGAGTGACCTCTAGTAACCATGTTTACCCCTCTTTGGCCCTAGCTATAGTTTAACGGGGAGGTTTAGACCATTAAGCCTCCTCTCTGGAGATCCTATTTGGAAATGGACATTACAGACCACCTGTACGGCCTACTAGTGTCACCTGTTAGCCTGTATTGATTTGTACCTGTCCAAAAAACAAGATACGTGTTTCACCTTACTGGAAACCTGCGTATATCTGTTTTTTTGTCCACTGTAATCCATGTATAACCTATAAATGATTCACCCTTTTTCAACCCGCGTATATTTGGGCTTCATCTTCCTCGAAACCATGTATTGTATGGAAAATTCTCTCCAAACGTGTGACTTTATTTTCTTCTTTCTTCAAGGCCAGATTCGCCACCTTCCAGACTTTCCCTTTTCTAAGATCACCAATCCTCCTCGCACAATTGCAGGCTCACTTATGCTAGCTCCATCATGTCTCCACACATGATGTGTAATTTCACAATGACCTCTCTCCTTTATATACAATCCTTAAGGATCACCATAGAATCTCCTCCACAAGTCAACATCAAATTAGGCTTTCCTTGTGGGTGTGAATCCCCAACACAAGCCCAAAAATCCCATCAATAAACCCATGAAACTCCCACTAAAATCAAAGGGGGTTTTCACCAAATTAAAAGTGTGATGTTGTTCTCACAAACATTCCCACATACCCAACACCTAGTGTCATGTGAGAATACATGCCCAAAGTTAAAAAAATCAACACTCCCTCTTAGCGAGGGAGGTATTATCACCACACTCAACAAGTGGAAATGCCTCCCGATGATACCAAAGAATAAACAATCCCTCCCAACAAGCGAGGATCCATCCTCCATCATCAACTGGAAATAGATCTGTCTCCCATCCTGGATCTGCTACCACAATTTCTCTCCAATCTGCTTGATTGGTTGTTCCCTCCATCACGAAGAAAATCATGTTGTCTGGCATGATCCCATCGTGGAAGATATCCATAAGAAGAAGCCTCCTATCCTTGAACCTCCTCAACCCATGACACTTGTTTGACAGTCTTGGAAGATGCCTCTCTCCCATCTTGACCTTGTTATCCCCAATTTCTAGGGATAACTAAGGAGATGATGTCTTGAGGCCCTTAGGTTGCAGACATGGAGTACCGAGAGACATATGACCGACAATGTCCACATGCACACGAAGAGACCTAGATCACCACCACATGTCCTAGGTTCATCACGATGGAATTCACCACATCAACTTGCTTCCGGAAGATAATGGGTCTTTCTCCATGAGGTACAAGTTATGTATTTTGGTAAGTGTCGCTTTAATATTTGAGGCATTTGAGTATGTTTCATTCTAAGCTGCTTTTTATTATATAACGCCTATTTGGAAATTATTCTCTTTACCCTGTTTCACCTTGGTGGTTGACATTGTGCCCTAGTGAGTGGTCACCCTTAGTGTTGGGTTTACTACTGGGAGGTCCCCTTGATGAGTCATCGTGCGATTCCTAATCATACTTATCACTTTCTACACTTCATCCCCTCATCTCCTTATCTTTTGGGATTTTTGGATGTACTGATCCAAGAAGGGATTGTACCTCATTTCAATGGAAGAAGGGGCTAAAGGCTCGGAGGGAATGTAGCTGGAAAAAGATAAAAGCCAAATCATGACCTTATAGATTCTGTCCCAAAGAGGTCTTGAGAAAAATAAAATGCTTCTCCTAAAAAAATAAAAGACTTGCAAAAACAAATACACATATATAAAAATGTCTTGCTTGTTGGGGGATCTACACAAGTGTGTTACAAGCTTTGATTTACCCCCATGGCACTCTGTGTACCTCTCCTTTCAAGTGACATTGTGGTACTTCCCACCAAGATTTATTTTAACCATAGGGAGTGTCATTTTGGACCTTAATTAATTAATGGAAAATAAATGGGCTTGGAAAAAGGATGCATTGAAAATGAAGGTGCAACACACCCTCTACAAAGGCACACATAAATGAAACACTATGAACCCTTGTATGCCATGAATCCCATGCCCAAAAAGTCTTTCCCCCATCCACTTAATATTCTCCACATGAATTAGAGAGGGTTCCACATAGGAAGCAATCCTTGACTTGAGGAGTGATTCACCCAATAGATCACCTTGTTAACCCTCCCATACCTAAACTTGGCAAATTGCATAGGGTCTTTGAGCACTTGTTTAATTTGATGAGGTAGTTTTTGATGTACATGATTAGATGGCTCTTGTATTAAATGTGATTTTTCTTTCCATGATGCTTTGACTTGATATCCTTGGAGGGAGCACTTGTCTGTCTTTGCAGGACCTTGTTGATGGATGTTTTGGAGGAACAAGCCTGGCTTGGACCTTCATTGGGTCAGGAATCCCACATGTTAGATATCACGGCCCACACCTTGGGGAAAGATAGAAGATGAATGTTTCCTTTGGAGGAAAATGAAGACACCATGGAGGACCTTACCTAGCCTTTACAAGTCCAACGACTTTCCTTTGGAGGAAAAAACGTCACTTTGGAGGGATTGATGTCACCCTAGGGCTAGGGTTTTGGTGGTGATGATGTTGTTTCGATGGAAACTTGGAATCTTTGGAGGAAGAAGAGCCTTTTCATCTCAGAGATGAACCTAACACATGAAGAAGGAGCCTTAGGAGGCCCAACGACCTCCTCCCTTTGCTCAATGACTTGCTAAAGTGTCAAAACATCACCCTAGAGAGGGTTTGTTAGCACATAGGATGTGTAGGGGGTCAAAACACCTTGTTTTTTTTTTCTAGTTTTGAGTTATAGGATTTTTAAGTCTTTGGCTTTGGGTTATATTTCATGCCATAACTCAATTTTTTGGTTTTTATAAGCATAATACTATTTTAGTGTTGCTTTAGAGCCTTAATGTCATGGGATTATTCATCATGATAAGAATAAGGGTCCACATGGGTCACACTCTTGGTATAAAACATCATCATCATGATATGTATTGTCTGAAAGGTGTACACAAGTTTCAATTATGCCACTTCCCAATCGTTTAGAGGTCAATTAAGAGGCGATGCGAACTCATTTCCTGTAGCATCTTTTTCTAAAGATTTTATCATAAATCCCAAATGGTGATGTGGGTTCGTTTGAAATGTTTTGTGGAGGAGCATGATTATGGCATTGACCTTATGACCAAAAATCGGCTTGACCCATTTTGGCATTTGAAAGATAAAATTAAAACACTAGGTACAACAAGTGCGCTGCAAACTGGCGTTGCTAACTCAGATAGTGATTGGATATTCTCCTTGTTTGGAGGTAGCCACTTGTCAAGGAGGGTTCAAATGACTTCTAAAAGATCATTTAGATGCTAAAGGATGCCTACACCTAATATTTGTCTCCATTAAAACCTCATGCACTGAGTTGGCAACATATTTATTAATGACTTCCAACAACTTCATAAAATTTAGCAGTTTGTTGGATTTTTGTATCTTTGACTGTTTCCACCTATCTCCAAGGCCCAAAATCCAATGAAAGAGATGGGTTGCGACCTCCTAAGGATATTTTTGATGTTATTTTATATTTAATGAAGGAGGGAGCTCTTGGATACGGTGGTTCATGACTGGAGAGATGCTTGAGAGAGCTGCAGGGGAAGTTTATCTGTGTATTTGTAAGCCTGATGGCATGTGTTGTAGGCATTTTTGCCATAAGAGATTCATGAAAGTTGTTTATCAGAATTTATGTTCTTTATTATCATTCTAATTTGTCATCTTGCTTGAATGGAATTGCAGGCATTGAATATCAATGGTTGTTCATGGGTAGGAGATTCATGAGCAACAAATGATTTGTAGTAATTGCCTCCTTTCATGATCTTTGTTCTAGCAATATTTTAAGTCATTTTTGTAGAGATGATCTCTGCTTGATGATATTATTTTTTTTTATCTTCCTTATACATTCATCCATCAATTATATCTCTTTTGGTCTGGTTGGCAGCTTGAATGCCTTTGATCTGTAGGATGTATTGACTCCATTTCCAGTGGAATGACTTTGTAGATAGTTTTCTACCCTCCTTCTTGCTCTTACTTGTTGATCCACCCGAGTTTAAACTTGATTTAATCACTTATATCTAAATGGGTACTAGGATAATTCTTTTTGCAGTCTGGAGTGACTTCTAGTGATAACATTTCTGACATCGTCATCGGGGAACAGATTGAAGATATTTCCCTGGGTTGTACGACAAAGGCACTACTGATTTTGTTGGTGTACAGAAATCAGTGAACATAAAAACTACATAGTGAACCTGGAGACTCTAAAGTTTAGCTATGTCTCCCAAGAGTAGACATATGAGGTCTAATCCACAGTCACCTCTGGCTGCACCTAAACCTGATGCATAAAAAATCATAAAGAAGAAAAAAGCTTTTCAAGGAGCCTCCTCTTCTAAATTTTCAGGTACTTCTGGAGACTTACCTAACTTTGCTTTCCATACACCAGTTTTTGTTTCTCATATTTCTTATTTACCTATTGCTGAAACTCCAGTAAGGTCAAAACTAGGATATTTTCATGTAGAATATTCAAATTTTTTTCCTGAGCTGAAAGAAGAAAATCTAGAAAATTTTGATTTTCTTGCATCCCTTGAAATTGTAGAGTGGTTTAGACTTGAAATTTTGGAATATTTTCCTCTCTTAGGTTCTCCTTCTCCCCATTCTTTTAAATTTTCTATAACTAAAGAATAAGGAATCCCAGTTTTTGTTGAAATTCCCCCGACCTCATCCAAGATTCAACCACTTTCTGTTAAATCTGAAGTTTCCCCACCTGATACTCCTCCTTTTCCAAGACTAACCGTTATACAGATTGTATATTTACCTGTCAAGTCACCTTCTACGTCTCCTAAAAGTCAGAGTCCTCCTTTTCCAAATCAAATGGTAGGGGTTAATCCTCCTCAAAACATAATGGACACCATTGTGGTTGCTAGGTATGCACCATTAGTGCTTCCTCAACCCATGAATGATCTTCCAATAGGAGATTACCTTAAGTATATGCCTAAGTTCATAGGTGAGGGAGATATCATTGCAGAAGAACACCTTGCAACCTTTTATAGTTATGCTGATAATTTTAATATTAAGAATGAAGATGTCTGGATGAGGGTTTTTGTGCAAAGTCTTGATAGAGAAGCTAGAAAGTGGTTTAGAAGTCTAGCTCCTGGATCAATTGTTGGAATTGAATCCCTAGATGATGCCTTTTTAATACATTGGGGTGAAAAAAATACTTCTTATATTACGTCACAAAATTTGGGGCTCTTAAAAGGAAAGAAGGTGAATTAGTGTCAGATTTTTCAAAGAGATTTAACAAGATGTAAAATGAAATTCCTACTGAGATTAAACCTACTGAAAATTTTGCTAAGATAACTTATGCAAGTGCCTTTGACCCTGAATTTTGTCTTTTACTGAGAGAAAGAAGGTCTACAATATTAGCCCATATGCAAGATGTTTCTCTAGAGGTTGAATCAAACATATTGGCAACATATAAGTTAAGGGGAAAATCTGATAGGGATAGAAGAAAACATAAAGAAGAAGCCTCATCTTCTGATGCTTCATGAATTAATCCCCAAGTTGATGAATTGACTAAGTTAGTTAAGTCACTTTCTGCAGAAATGGAAAAATTAAAACTTGAATGGAGACATACAAATAGAAACCCTAGAGATTTTGGAAATAGAAACAATTTCAGAAGACAAAACAATACACCTCAAATTCTTCAGAGAGATCATAGAAATAGAGAGGATCAGAAGGTTCAAACTCCTCTACAAAACAATTTGGTCGATGATGAAGAAGGAGATAATGAAGAAGCAGATCAAGAGATTCATTGTCCGAGGGACACATCTGCTTCCCCTCATTTAACCCAATTTGCTTATGAAGAGTCTCTAATGAGCAATCAACTGAATGAGTTAAGTAAAGGAGAAAAAGTGAATGAAACTCAAAACAAATACAATTTGAGGTAAAAAAAAAATGAGGGAAAACCAATTACATCTAATCAACCTAAAAAATCAGATACTCCTTCCAAAACAGTGGTTGCACCAAATAAAGGAACAAAAGAACATACCAATCAACCCATCATTTAATCTCATGTTCAAGAGACAAAGGAAATTTTGAAGTCCCAATCCTATTTCAACTTTGAGAATGAAATCCAGAAAATCAAAATTCCTATCCCATTCCTAGAGTTGATAAATAATGAATATTTCAAGAAATCTATTTCAGAAACATTGTAGCTTGAATCTTCTTCCCATTCAACAGACTCAGTTAACTTGCATGATGAGAAACCTGCAATTATATTGGGACCACTAGTAGAAGACAGAAATGACTCATCTCCTCCCTTTTACACTTCTTTGAATGTACATGATAAAATCTTGCACAATTGCCTTATGGACTCAGGTGCATCCCATAACTTGCTGCCTAAGGCTATCATGGATGAATTGGGCCTGGAAATTACTAAAGCATATCATGATTTGTATTCCTTTGACTCAAGAAAATTAAAATTCCTTGCAGTGATTAATGATTTGGTTGTCATCCTTTTCAACTACATATGAAGAGCATAGTCATGGATATTGTAGTTGCAGATGTTCCTCCCAAGTTTGGGATGTTGTTGTATATATCATGGATCAAAAGGTTAGGAGGGACATTGCAAATGGATCTTTCTTATACTACCATACCAGTCTTTGGGGGTGAACACAGAAGGCTGTATAGAGAAGCACGACTTGCATATATCATTAGTGATGAAGGAAATACAACAAACCATCCCATCTATGTTGTTGATACTAATTTATGATTTGGCATTTTTCATCTTACCTATTTTCCTCAGTCACCATTGGAAATAAAAAATCAATCACCAACAACATGTGAAACATCAAGACAGGGTGCTCAAACTTGGAAAATGTATTTTGATGGTGCATCTTCCAAAGATAGTGCTCATGCTGGAGTTGTGTTCACTTATCCTTCTCAAGTAGTCATAACCTTGTCCTTCAAATTGGAATTTGAAACCACAAACAACATTGCAGAATATGAAGCCTTAGTTTTGGGGCTTAGAGCTGCAAAGGACATGAAAATTGAAGAATTATCTGTTTTTGGAGATGCAGAGTTGATTGTGCATCAGGTCAAAAATATCTATTAAACAAAGCATGCAAGACTGATAGATTATAGGAATGAGGTATTGGACCTTATTGACAATTTATTTTTAGCCTTCAACATATCTTTTGTTCCTAGAGAGGATAATACATTGGCTGATTCCTTAGTTGTTTCTACCAGTCATTTTAAAATCCCACTACCTCCCAAACCTAAGTATGATGTTGAGGTAAAATACAGACCTTCTATAACTGATAATGTCAAGCATTGGAAGGTTTTTGAAGATGATCAAGAACTAAAGATGTTTCTGGAAACAGTAGATGATTTTTTTTTTCTTCATATTGATCAAGATTCAAATGATGATAAAAATCTGAATGTTGATAAATTTCTGAACAAGATTGCAGATCACAAAATTGTTTAGTTTCCTAGCAATCATATTCCTATAGGATTGGTTCCCTTGGAGAGACTGTTTGATAACAATGATGTGGTTGTGAAATTGAGTGGTTCAAGTGAAAATGTTGATATGATAGAGTGTAATCTAGGCACTAAAGAGGAACCTAAATATGTCAAATTGTCTAGTAGTTTGTTAGAAAATCAAAGGGATGAATATATCAAACTGTTGAAAGAATTTGCTGATGTTTTTGAATGGAAGTATGAGGAGTTGGAAGCTTATGATACTAGAATCATTGAGCATAGAATACCTTTGAAGGATGATACCAAACCCTTTAGATAGAAAATAAGGCAGATCAACCCTATGTTATTTCCTATTATGGAGAAATAGGTCAAAAAATTGCTTAATGCCCAGATCATTATACCTCTGAGGCATTTTGATTGGATAGATAATTTGGTCCTTATCAGAAAGAAGGATGGTGAGATAAAGATTTGTGTTGAGTTCAGAAACTTAAATAGGTGTTCCAAAAAATACAATTACTCCTTACCTAAAATGGAGCATATCTTGCAAAGGGTGACAGGCTCAGTCAAGATGTCAATGATTGATGGGTTTTCAGAATACAATCAGATTTCTACATTACCAGAGGACAGGGAAAAGACAACATTTACCACTCCTTGGGGTACATTCATGTATGCCAAGATGCCTTTTGGTCTCATGAATGTAGGGGCAACTTTCGAATGTGTAATGGACATTGCATTTATTGGAGAGAAAGACAAGTTTGTGGTTATCTAATTGGATGATATCACAATGTTTTCCAAATCTGATCAAGAGCATTACCAACATTTAGAGAAGGTGTTCCTGGAATGCAGAAAATTTGGGTTGTCACTTAATCCCAAGAAGTCTATTTTTTCCATGAAAGAAGGTAAGCTGCTAGGACATATTGTCTCAGCTAAAGGAGTAAATATTGACCCAAATAGAGTAGAAACTATCAAAACTCTTTCTATGCCAAGGTCCAAGAAAGAAATTCGGTCCTTCTTAGGTAAGATAAAATTCTTGAGCATATTTATATCTAATTTTGTTGAGTTGGTCAAATTTATCACAACCATGTTGAGAAAAGGGAATGAAGTAAAATGGACACCATAATCTAGGAGTTCTTTTGATCAAATAAAAAAAAGAATTGGTTGATGCTCCTGTTCTAATCAGTCCTGACTACTCAAAGGAATTTTTGATTTTTTCTTTTTCCTCAAATGATACATTAGTTGTTGTCCTTCTTCAAAAGAATTCAGATGGAATGGAGAAGCCTATTTCTTTTTTCAGTAGGGCTTTGAGAGATGTTGAAGTAATATATGACATCATGGAGAAACAAGCTTATTCTTTGGTCAAAGACCTAAAATATTTCAGAGTATATGTTCTTCACTAAAAAATTATTGCTTATGTTCGTTCAAGCTCTGTGAAAGAAAGTACGATTCATCCTGATATGGATGGGAAAAGAAGTAAGTGGATTGATAAGATTCTGAAGTTTGTTCTTGAGATGAAACCCACCAAGCCGGTGAAAGGTCAAGGTTTAGCTAGATTGTTAGTTGAATCAAATTGTAAGGCACTGGGAGTAAATTTCATGAATGTTAATTTTGTAAATCAGCAAACTGATATTCCTAACAACAACTTGCAAATCAACTCAAAATTGACAGAATGCAGTAGGTACAAGGACCTCATCTATTTCTTTCAAAATTTACATCCTCCTACTGGACTTGAGAAGACCAAAGTGAGGGATTTGAAGCTTAAAGCAGTCAGGTATTGCATTGTTGATCATATTTTGTATTGGAAAGATCCTGTAGGGGTTCTTTTAAGATGTTTGGATCCAGAAGAGGCAAAACAAACTATGACTAATTTTCATGAGAGTCTATGTGGAGGTCATCATTTTTGGAGGACTAAATCATACAAGATACTTAGAGCTAGGTATTTCTGTCCTAGCTTATTCACTTATGTATGTGCAAAGATCAAAACTTGTGACAAATGTCAGAAATTCTTAGGCAAACAACAACTCAAATATTTTCCTCTGAAGCCTATAGTGGTATCTAGCCCTTTTCAGCGGTGGGGATTAGAATTCATTGGAGAAATTCATCCAGCCTCAAGTGGTCAACATCGTTGGATTCTGACTTCTACTGATTACTTCACCAAGTGGATAGAATCCATTCCCACTAGAAATGAAACACACAAAGTGGTTATTGGCTTCTTGGAATACATTCTATCAAGGTTTGGTTGTCCTAACAAAATTGTTACTGATAATGTTGTAACTTTTAAATCTGAGCCTCTGGTGAAGTTTTGTGAAAAAATTGGGATTCAGCTTATCCACTCCACTCGATATTACCCTCGGGCTAATGGCTTAGTAGAATCCTCCAACAAAAGATTAGTGAAGATCATCAAAAAACCATTGGAGGATAATAAGAAGTCATTGGATTCAAAGCTAAATTTTTCCCTATGGGTAGACAGAGTAACCACCAGGAGTTCAATTGTCACCACTCCATTTCAGTTGGTCTATGGAACTAAAGTTGTTTTTCATGTTTAGCTAGATTTACCTGTGGAAAAATTTCTTCAAGATCAAGAAGGAGAACCAGATGACATGATCAGGAGGATGCATCAACTTGTGGAAGTACAACAAACTAGGGAACAACTTTTTGATAAAACACAAAGCCATAAAAAAAAAATCAAAGAAGCTTTTGACAAGAAGGTGAAGAAAGAATATTTTCATCTTGGAGACCTGGTGCTCAAATGGGATGCACAAAGGAAAGATAAGGGAAAACATGGTAAATTTGAAGCCTTTTGGGTTGGTCCTTTTAAACATTCTAAAGTTTTGCAGAACAATACTTTTAAGTTTCAGAATTTGGAAGATGCTGAATTTCTTGGTGGCCCAGTCAATGGAAATTTTCTAAAGAGATACTTTTACTAAAATCCATGAGTGGCTTCATTTCATTGTAAATACCAGTCTTTAGTTAGTTTTATTTTCTTTCAATAATGACTCCTAGCCCAATGGATAAGGCAATGGAACTACATGTTCTTGGAGCCTCACACAAAGGTCTTCATCCCCTGTGAAGCCAGATGTTAGCACATAGGATGTGTAGTGTAATATTCCAAAGCCAAAATTTTACTTGGAACACTAACTGATCAACAATTTATTGTTGTTTAGTTGTGTGTTTGCAGGTTTACTTCATGAAGTTGTGCATTAGGGTTTGTGTTTATGATATCAAATCATGAAGACATAGATCTAAACATATAACATAAGGAAATGACAAGATACAACAAGAAACACCAATATGGAACAAATTAGCTCAGATCTGACCTTTATTTAGATAATAGATAGAACTTGATACAATATATCTGCAGATCTGAAAGAGTACTCTAAGAATGTCCAACTTGAATAATAACTACTACAAAATTCTCAAGACTGAAGATACTAACCTCCAAAGGAAATACAATGAACTGATGAAAAGAACAAGATTGATTTCTTTCCTTCTAGGGTTTCAAATCCAAACCCCCCTAGCTGAGTTGCGCCCTTCTCGATAGCTGGATATACTCAATAATTCAGCCTCACTGCTAGAGACCTCCAAATACTCCGAAATTGGATAGAATAGTAGATCATGGAAAGAAAAACCCCCTCTTGAAGTCTCGGGCTGAATGATGAATATCTTCTCCTCCAATAGCTGAAAACTCAAACTGAGTTGCGCCCTCCTCGATGACTGAAGAGACCCAATATTTTGGTCTCATTGTTAGGGACCTCCAAATACTATGAAACTGGCTGAAAGAGTAGATCGGGGCAAGACAAACTCCCTGGTGAAGTCTCCAGCTAAATAATGAAGATATGACCCTCCAAAGAGATGAAACCTTGTTCTACAGTGTGCCCTCCTTCTATCCAACTTGTTCCAAGCTCTTATAAATCATATGGAAACTGAACCTCCTCCAAATTAAGATGGAAATGATGGCCTAGGCCATACAAAGAAAACCTAGAAGTATTTATGCTCAAAATCCTTCTCCACTTCCTAGATCGAACTCTTCTTCTTCAGAGGGTGTTCTCCCATTGCTAGAAACCCCCTAGGCTACACAATGTTTCTTCCTTTGCTGATAGATGGTACCTATAACTGTTGTAGAATGGTGTAAAATGAGTATTGCACCCTTGGGACCAAGCTTGGATCAAGATAGGTGGGATCTTTCACCACCAAGTTGATCTCTAGGGTTTGTATTCTCAAAACCCTCAAAATTCCTTTGTGCTCAAGAGCCCAAATGCAAAATGTAATAATAATCCTGAATGAGTGAGAAGTGCGCCCTTCCTTTCTTTTATACCCCTGATCTATTTATTTGTTGAGTTAGTTAACCCCTAGGGTTAACTCCTAGCTTTTCCACACATGTTCTTTTCTTTCCTTCAGTTTACCTTTTCTCCCAAGGTAAACTTAATATTATAACATTGTTCTCAAGTAATTTCTTTGGGTTGTCTTTGTACCCATGATGCATGAGACTATAGTCTAGTGGGGAAAACTGGACTACTGAGTCTCTCACAACCTCTTCATCAAGAGGTGGGGGACATTACAGTCTCCCCTGCTAGAAATTGCTTGCCCACAAGCAATTATGAACCTGTCTTCTGAAGAACCTGTTCACTTTCCCAAGTGCCATCCTCTATAGGTAAGTTCTTCCACCTGATCAAGTATTCCTTGATTCTCCTATTCCTTAACCTATTCTCCCTTACTTCTAATACTTCTTTTGGAATCAATGTCAATTTCCCCTCTTCATCCAAAGGTGGAAGTTCTGCAATAGGAAGGATGTGTTTACCTATGGCTCTCTTTAAGCATGATACATGAAAGACATTGTGTATTTTGCTGCCATGTGGTAGATCAAGCTCATATTCCATGACCCCCACCTTTATGTTTACCTTGTATGGTCCAAAGAAGTGAGGTTGGATATTTTATGCACCACTCCTCTTAATGGATGCCTGTATGTATGGTTGAAGCTTCAAATAAACCAAATCACCAACCTCAAATGTGCGCTCCACCTTGTGCTTATCTGCTTGTACCTTTTGTTGATTATGTTCCCTTTGCAAGTGGTCTTTAAGCTCTTTGATTATATCCTGACTCTGCCGAATCCAATCTTGTACCATAGGATCCCTGTTGTCACCAAAGACAATATCCAAAAAGGAGAGGGGATCATAACTGTATAAGGCCTTCAAAGGTGACATACCAATAGACATGTGATAAAGCCAAATAAATCCACTTAACCCATGCCTTATGTTGCCCTGAAACATAATTCTGAAGGTAGCCTTCAACCCACTTGTTGACTATCTCCATTTGGCCATCAGTTTGAGGATGATAGCTAGTACTGGGGGTCAAGGTCATACCTACCAACCTGAATAGCTCCTGCCAAAAGGTGCTCATGAACCTGTTGTCCCTGTCACTCACAATGGTTTTGTGTAAACAATGCAACTTGAAAACCTCTCTAAAGAAAAAATATGCGAATTGTGTTTCACTGTAATCTGTGGCAATGGAGATAAAGTGAGAAAACTTGGTTAACCTATCCACCACCACAAAAAATGAAATCCTTTCCCTGGGCCTTGGGAAATCTCGTGATGAAATCCATAGATATACTTTCCCATTTATGCTCAGGAATGGGAAGTGGTTGCAATAACCCTGTTGGATGAGTTTTTTCATCCTTGTTTTCATGACAAGTGGTGCATTCCTTGATGTGGCGCATCACCTCTTCCTTCATGCCCTTCCATGAGAATCTTTCACTTATCTTCCTATTAGTTTTGACGAATCCCTGATTCCCTGCCACTGGTGAATCATGACATGCCTATAGCACTATGGTTTTAAATGATAACTCAGGAACCACGAATATTCATCCCTTGTGATGTATGATGTCATCCACCACCCTGAAATTGTCATCCTGCACGTTCCCATCCATCAATTTGCATGCAAACATTTTTTTCGAATATTCCATCAAAACGTGTGCCTTCCAGTCAACCGAAATGTTGGTCATAGCATAAACCGATGGTCTTCTGGATAAGGCATCAACCACCACATTGTACTTCCCTTTGAAAAATTCAATTTCAAATTCATATGCCTGGATATTGCTAACCCATTTCTGTTGTCTCTCATTTAATTCCTTTTGATCCAAAAAGTACTTGAGGCTATTGTGGTCTGTCCTCACAACAAATTTTGCCCCAACCAAGTATTGCTTGAAATTAGGCAATGCATGCATGCTGGCTAACATCTCTTTGTCATAAATGGTGTAGAGAAGTTTAGGACCCCTTAGTTTTCTACTCTCATAGACAATGGGGTGCCTATTCTACATAAGTACTACTCCAATTCCCTGCCCTGAGGCGTCACACTCCACTGTGAAGGGTTGTGAGAAATCTGGTAGAGCTAGTGCCAGACAAGTTCTCATTACCTTTTTCATCTTGTCAAAAGTCAATTGTGCCTCTTGACTCCATTTGATTGCGCTCTTTCTGGTCAAATTAGTCAAGGGTGCGCAAAGTTGGGAGAATCCTTTGACAAATCGCCTGTAATAACAACAAATGCCTAGAAATGATTTCAATTCGGTGAGGGTCCTAGGTGTTGGCCAGTCAATTATAGCTTGTATCTTCTCTTGGTGTACCTGCACTACCTTTACCCCAATGATGTGTCCCATATAGAGAACCTCTGTCATCCCAAATTCACATTTGGATTCTTTAGCATATAAATATTTCCCTTCCATGATAGCTAAGATATGCTCTACATGTTGAAGATGATCCTCCCATGTTTTGCTATAAATCAACAGGTCATCAAAGAAGACTAAGAGGAAATTCCTTAATTGCTTGTTGAAGACATGATTCATGCAAGATTGGAAGGTGGTTGGCACATTAGTTAGTCCAAAGGGCATAACCAATAATTGATAGTGCCCATAATGACATCTGAAGGTTGTCTTGGGTACATCCTGCTACCTCATTTTTATTTGATGATAGCTAGAGCACAAGTCTATATTGGTGAAATATACAACCCCATGAATCTCATCCAATAGCTCATCAATCCTATGGATGGGGTATCTGTTCTTGATAGTATTTTTATTCAATGCCCTATAATCAATACACATGCGCATTGTTCCATATTTCTTCTTCACTAACACCATTGAAGATGAAAACGGACTCGAACTTGGCTTAATGTGGCCCATGTCCATAATTTCTTTGATAGCCTTTTCAATTTCATCCTTATACTTCTTTGGGTGTCTATAAGGAGTGGTAATGACATGTTTCACTGACATGTTTCACTCCCTCTTCCAACTCTATAATGTGCTCAAACCCCCTATCTGGTGGTGCTCCTGGAGGAATAGGTTCAAAAACCTTGTTGTGTCTGTCAATGATCCTCTAAATATCTAGAGAGTAATGAGTATCCTCTTTCTTATCCACCTGAACCAATATTCTACATTCTACTGCATATACAATGTCTTCTCTCCTGAATATGGCCTCCATGCGCTTTTCTGTCACCACTCTAGGTGTGTTTCCTGTCATCCCCCTGAGTACCACCTTTTTCCCACTTTCTTCCATGAAAGACATCTCCATGGTATTGTAGTTGGTAGTGATTGGTCCCAATGTACTAAACCACTGAACTCCCAAAATGATGTTAGTATCTAAAAGGTCCATTACATTAAAATCCCGTGCCAAGTCATGCCTACCCAATGCAAGTTTCATTCCTGGAATATACCTATCACAAGTTATAGTGCGTCCCCTGCTACCTCCACACAAAATCCTTCAAACTACACTGTAGTTATATGCCTTTTTTTTTAGTAAGGATGAATCAATGAAGTTGTGTGAAGCACCCCCATCAATGAGAACTGAAACTTTATGTCCCTGTAACAATCCTCTCATCCTCAAGGTGTTGAATTTGGGAACCCCATTGATGGATGCTATAGTAACCTTCTTGTCTGTTGTATGGTTGAAACCTGTATCTTCCTCATATTCATTCTTTGTGGCATCCATATTAGGTGGATTTGCCTCCATGTTCTATATGTGGCTGAAATATTGTTCCTCCTCATCATCGGAGATCACTTCAATATAGTGTGCCTTTCCTTTACCCATGCATTTGTGTGTGGGATCCCAAGGTTCTTTGCATGTAAAGCACAATTGTTTCCTTATTAATTCCCTCCTAGTAGTCTCATCCATTCTACCTCTTCCTTGATCAAACCCCCTTTGGTATCTTCCCCTTTGGTTTATGGGAGTTCTTTGGTCTCTTCCCCCTTGGTTTAGGGGAGGTCTAGGGGTAAATTTATTTTTTTCTGTTGATCCCAAGTCCCTAGTCCTCCATATATCCTCCTGTAAGTTGGTGGGCTTAAAATATTTGACCCAGCCTCTTAAGGTCTCCATCAAACCCTCTGTGAAGAGCATCATCAGTCTCACTTGAGACACATCTTGCACCATTACTGCTATCCTATGAAACTCCTTTATATATATCTATGGTGATATTTTTTTCTTGAGATATTTGAGCTCCCTAAAATGTAGCTCTGGATCCCCCTGGTCAAACCTGTCAATAAGAGAATGAGTGAACTCTGTGTAAGAAGTAATCTGGTTATGACCCCATGGTACCACCAGTCATGGGATGTTCCTTCCAGGTAAATGGTGGAAAAATTGATGGCATCCATCTCTCTCATCGGGTTAAGTTGTAAATAGGTATCAAGATTTTCCACCCAATCTTACACAGTCACTCTGGAAGACCCATCAAAATATGGGATCTCCATCTTACCTGCCCTGTGCTCCAATTCATTTTTATTCATGTGATAATGTTTGGGTTTACCCCTGAATTTGATCCCACAATATTGGTCCAATGTGACCTGTCTCTTGAATCCTGCACTCAATGATTCGTATTCCCTGGCACATTCCTCAAAATTTTCTTCAATCACATGGTAGTGGTTGTGTTGTGGCTGGCTATCCAAAAATGTAGGTAGGTAGGGTCTAGGTCTAGCTCCTCCATGAGAACCATTGGCTTCCTTGTTTGCATAAATTTTTGGTCCCTTTCCCCCATGTGTCATCTGTAATAGGAGTTGCATAATATTCTCATGGTTATCATTCATTCTTTCCAAGGTCTCTCTCATTTCAACCTTCCTCCTACGCATTGTTTCCTGGGTCTCCTGTAGATGGTGTTCAAGTGCAGATTGAGTATGTTTTATGGAGTTTTGTAACTCCTTTGCAATCTCTTCTAAAACCCGTGGCTTACTTTCCTCACCTAAACCTTCCATTTCGGCCTCTGACTCACATGTCTGTTTTCTATGCCTTCCCATATAGATACCACTGAAATTATGCATGTGCTAATCCACAATGGCATGGAGGATCAACGCTCTGATACCACTGTAATGTTACCAAGCCATTGTTTTTGCTTGGAACACTAACTGATCAACTGTTTATTATTGTTTAGTTGTGTGTTTGCAGGTTTACTTCATTGAGTTGCGCATTAGGGTTTGTGTTTATGATATCAAAGCATTCAGACATAGATCTGAACATATATCATGCTGAAATGATAAGATACAACAAGAAACACCAATATGGAATCAAATAGCTCAGATCTAACCTTTATTTAGATAATAGAGAGATCTTGATACAATAGATTTGCAGATATGGAAGAATACCCTAAGAATGTCCAACTGGAATAATAGTTTCTACAAAATGCTCAAGACTGAATATAATAACCTCCAAAGGCAATACAATGAACTGATGAAAAGCATAAGATCGATTTATTTCCTTCCAGGATTTCAGACCCAAACCCCCCTAGTTTAGTTGCGCCCTTTTGAATAGCTGTATATACTTAATAATTCAGCCTCACTGCTATAGAACTCCAAATACATTGAAACTGGTTGGAATAGTATATTGGGGCAATACAAACCCCCTCCCAAAGTCTTAGGATGAATGATGAAGATATGCTCCTCCAATAGTTGAAGCCTCAAACTGAGTTGTTCCCTCGATGACTGAAGAGACCCAATATTTCGGCCTCATTGCTAGGGACCTCCAAATGCTATGAAACTAGCTGGAAGAGTATATCTGGGCAAGACAAACCCCCTAGTGAAGTCTCCATTTGAATAATGAATATCCGACCCCCCAAATAGATGAAACCATGTTCTACAGTGCGCCCTCCTTCTCTCCAACTCGTGCCAAGAACTGATAAATCATATGGCAACTGAACCTACTCAAAAATAGGATGAAAATGATGGCCTAGGACATACATAGAAAACCCAAAATTATTTATGTTCAAAATCCTTCTCCACTTCCTAGATCGAACTCTTCTTCTTCAGAGGGTGCACCCCCCTTACTGGAAACCCCCTAGGTTGCACACTGTTTCTTCCTTTGCTAATGGATGGTACCTGTAACTGCTATAGAATGGTGTGGGAGGAGTATTTAACCCCCGAGACCAAGCTTGGATCAATATAGGTGGGATCTGTAATGTTCCCAAGCCAAATTTTTTGCTTGGAACACTAACTGATCAACTGTTTATTGTTGTTTAGTTGTGTGTTTGCAGGTTTAGTTCATGAAGTTGCACATTAGGGTTTGTGTTTATGAGATCAAAGCATGAAGACATATATATGAACATATAGCATAAGGAAATGACAATATACAACAAGACAGACCAATATGGAACCAAATATCTCAGATCTGACCTTTATTTAGATAATAGAGAGATCTTGATACAATAAATCTACAGATTTGGAAGAATACCCTAAGAATGTCCAATTGGAATAATAGCTGCTAAAAAATGCTCAAGAATGAAGATAATAACCTCCAAAGGAAATACAATGAACTGATGAAAAGCACAAGATTGATTTCTTTCCTTCCAGGGTTTCAGAT
>ML854594.1:49703-82228 GCA_009831015.1 Picea engelmannii | reverse complement strand
AGGGGATATACTTATTCATTTTTGCATTGGAAGTTATAGGGATTAGAACTTGGGAGTTAAGGGTTATTATGATTGGTGATTATGGGTTGTGTGTGTTTGTGATTGAAGATTAGGTTTTATTGGGTTTAGGAGTTCTAACATTTACAGGGTGTAGGAGTTTTATTATGGGGACACAATGGGAGAGAATTATGATTTGGGGGTTATAAGAGTTATTTAATTGAGAGATTAAATTAAAAATTAGGGAAGAGATGAGTTATATGGTTTTTTGGTTAGGATCATAATGGATAAGGGTTATATATGTTATATAGGTTAGGGGTTAATGATTAAATATGTTCTAAGCATTAATGATAATATGAGTTAATTCTTATAAGGTTTAAGAATTATATGGGTAAGAGTTATACGTGTCAGGGACTATTTGAATAAGGGGTTAGGTGTAAGAGGTTATTAGTGTTAAGGTTTATGAGTTAGGAGATATGATATTAAGGGCTATATGCTAGTAGTTAGGGGTTATATGGATTAGGATTTGCAATGGTTAAGTGTTATAAGGGTTAGGGGTTAGGTAATTTAAGTCTTATGGGTTAAAGGTTACGTGTTAATAATTATATGTGTTAGGTATTTTAGGTGTTATATGCATTATGGATTATATTATTAATTATAAGGGTTAGAAATTAGAGTTTATTGGGTATAGGTATTAGGGTATAAACGAGTTAGGGGTTATATGGTTTATAAGACTCTTAAGGAAATCTAAATTATATGTATATTAAAAGAGGTGTTGAGTCTTAAGGAAATCTAAATTATATGTATATTACAAGATGTTCCATGGCATTTGTGTTGTACTTTGATTTTACAACTCTAGATATTTGACCTCCTCTCTCTCCTTCATGTAGTCATGTGTCACTACCCAACTATATTGGGTCTCACAAGGGCCTCCCTTCCAATAAATGATGTGCATCACTCAAAAGCATTGCAAGGGATAAATGAATATGATCACATTTGTGTGTGGGTGTGGTGGATGCTTATAGTTACATAACTAGTGCACAAGTATGTGATATCCCTATCAATATCATTGTCCAATATAAAAGGTACAATATGATTAGCTAATTGAGTTTTCCTTCTTGGAATTATAATCATATGATTAATGTACTACTTAACTAGATAATTTGAATGCAATGTTGTTTTTTATCCTTAACCTATAACTATACCCACCGGTAGTTTGAGTGAGGCCACTATGGTACACTCTTAAGGCATACAATACACTTGTAGGACTCCCAAACCATGCACAGGGTCTAAAACCACCACATTGGCCTTGTAAATTAAATCTTTGGACTGTGTACTCATGATAATGGCCCCATCCTCTAGAAATATTACCATTATCAATAATATATTTTTGTCACTTATGTTGTTGGTCCAACACTTATGGTATTGTGAATAATTTACTTTCTAGTTGAATTCCAAAAGCCAAAGATATAATGACGAAGTTTCATTGAGCTAAAGGAAATGAAGTAAATTATGGAAGAAATTGTTGAAGAGTACAACTAGAGATTCCAATATCTATTTCACATATCAACATACAAAATATATGACACCTAGCATTATGAAAGGTTTATCGGTGGACCCCTACCCCTGACTAAGATCCTCCTCTTGTAGGAAAGGTGATACTTTCAAAGGAATGTTTTGGTGCAAGCCATCATAATCAACTCAATGGCTACGTACCTTGGTAACATAGGTTCCTAGGTCACACCTAATGGTATTTTCAATGCAACTCTAGTGATAACACAACTTTATAATTAACCAACTATCTACCTTAATCAAGTCAAGAAAAATTATGGTGCACCATGTGTAAGAAAAAGTCCATTTGTATAATCAATCCTATAATAGGGGAAGGGGTTACATGCACCTAACCCTACATTGAGCTCCTTCCCTAGGAGATCTTCAAGTGATTCATGTGAAATTTATAAAACTTACGCACACCTACCCAAGGTGTGCCCCATCTTCTAGAAATATTAATCATTATTGATAACATTCTTTTGTCACTTATGTTGGGCCAACACTTATGGTATTCTGAACTACAGATATTTCCATTCATTCCACGACTTATGTCAAAGTGGAGGAAAGTGGTAATGATAATACTAGTGTTGATATCTGCAAGGGAGGAAGTTATACATGTGTTTGAGGGGTAGGAAGAACAAGACCTATTAAATGTTACAATTTTGATGAGATGGGTTATATTTCCAAGAATGTTCTCCACCCAAAAAGGTCGTTTAGGTGTGGCCACTACCAAGCCACCACTCACACTACTAAATATTGTCTAGAACTTCTAGAGAAATGGGAAGATCGACTCTGCCAGAGGAATTATAAATTAGTTATTTCTAAGCCCCAACCCATGGGGGATGATGGGGATACCAACTTGAACATGGTAAGAAGAGGTGTATCAAGATAGGTGATGATCAAAGATCTAGTATGATAGGGAAAATTAGAAAAGACACACCTATTGTACTTGACTTTGGTGTTACTTAGCATAAGTAATATTTCAAGGAGGCTCTCAACCTTGTAGGAGGAATTTATTGCCACCAAATAAAATGATACTTTTTTTCCCCTATGAATACATGAATCCCATGATTCGGGAAGTGGCCACTTGCCTCCTCTAAGAAAGGGAAGGATGCCAATGAAGAAGGGTCATTAGAATCCACCATTATAAAGAAACGTTTTGTGGTTTTCTCCGGAAAGGGTTTCCACGTAAATCTTGTGTTCCATGTTCTACAATGTGATTATTTTCTTATGGTTGATGAATGTTTCAAAAAGTAAAAAATTATCTTATATTGATTCACCCCCCCTCTCAGTATAAGTGTGTTCTCAACAAAGCCAACCCATAGTTCTCAAGAATTTGGATAGAACTAGACACCCACATAATTTCTATCTAGGAAATATTTTTGCAGGCATAATCAAACTTAGCCCTCAATCATCCTATGAATATTTTTCTCAGCCATACACAACACAAGGCTTGGATTTTATTTCTCTACTACAAAATCTCTCAATAAATCCCTCCTCTCCAAAGCTCCAGTGCAATTAAGAATAGTCTAGACCATTGATTTTCTTACGGGAATCTAGATTGTTACAATTTCACTCCAATCTATTCAAATCCCAACATAAATAATTATGGTTTCAAGTTGAAAATTACACTAGTCTCTATACATTTCATCCCCAATTTGTTCCCTTCACAACCAACCCATTTCATCTCCTATCAATAGCAAATTTCCCTCTAGCTATTGAGAACTCCCCTATTTATCAATCTCATAGGTTTCTCGTGTTGGTTATATGTGATGGAATCCACGGGACAACATATTTTTTCCTTGAGTGGGAGGAAGAAGATATCCAAAGTAATTTACACATTATATACTTTTATTTGCATGAGGCACATAGGGTTATTCAAGAGAACTTCTAATATTTTGTATTTTTTGGACATATCGTCAAATGTTGGTAATAATTTAAATGCACATGGAAAAGGTGGGTTAATTTCCAAATGACAAGTGGTAGTAAATTTTCCACCCATGGACCCCCTTTCCTCTTCCCCTCTTGTGGGATCATATCCCCCTTGTGCTCCTTTAGAAAAAAAAAATTGGTGAAATGTATATCATATTTATATTTATATTTTTGTAAGATATAAACCACACCATGGTAACATTCTCTCATGGTTAATAAAACACACAACATAAACATAAGTGACTAATCCCATTTCGAAGATGTCCACCATTTCATAGTTAGTCCTTAGCCTTGGGCTTAGTACTAGGAACATTGATAGGGCATTTCACATATTTATCTCATGAGGTCATTATAAGTCAACCCACTTGCCTTGACATGTGTTAGATTAACCACATCATTACAACATGTACATGCCTTAAAATAATATCAATGTAGATCCATATTAACCCTAGATCTATTTAGCACTAAGAGGAATAAAAAAAATTGAGCCACCAATTCTAAGCCAATTTATATTATTATTATTATGTTTTTTAATTTTATTATGGTATTCTCTTTTTAAGATTCTTTTTATTATTATGGTTGTTTTTTTTTCATCTTCAAACTACACATGTCAACTTTCTTTCATTTTAGTTTATTATGTTACATTACATTACACATCTCACCACTATTGGGTTGTTTAGTGCACTTCAATTCTCTCCATGTAATAACCTAGGAGTTAAACCAATGGTATTACATTGACTGATCAACAACCTATTTAACAATAGAATTACTTTAAGATAATTGTATATAGGCAATTTTATCCCCTAGGATAAAAGGAAGATATGATGCACATTACCTACATCTCATGAAATTAAAAGATAAAGTTTTCAATGGTATGTTGATTAATTTAAGAAATTTCCTATCAAATTAGAAGTTTCAAATTCAAATGATATTATTTGATTAAATTTTATTGCCAAAGTATTCCTCATCTCAAAAATGAAAGCATGTTTAATATAACATAATTGGAGAAAACCTTGATGAGCACACACTTATACTGAGGTGGGGGGGAATGGGGTGAATCAGTGTAAGAATTTTTTTAACTTTTTCAAACATTCATCAACCAATTAAGAAAATAATCACATATTAACTACAAAACATGGAACGCAAGATTTACGTGGAAACCCTTTCAGGAGAAAACCACAAAATTTTTCTTTATAATTATTTGTAGGCACCAGCCTACTAGAGACACCAATACCCACTAATACAAATCCCGGTAGGCACCATCCTACTCTTACAGATCTTTGTAGACACCAATATACTGGAGACATCAATCTCCACCGCTAAGCACCAATTTATCAAGAGACACCAATCTCTTATAGATATTTGTAGACACCAATCTACTAGAAACACCAATACCCACCGCTAAGCACCAACTTAGCAAGAAGCATCAATCTATGAGTTGCACCAACCTTCACCAAGTTTGTTTGTTATTTTTTCCTTCACCGGGTCTGCTCATTACTTCTTCCTTTACCAAGTCTATTCACTTCTTTTTCCTTCACCATGTCTACTCACTACTTCTGCCTTTACCAGGTCTGACCAAAATTTGAATTTTCAAATGGAAAATTTCCCAAATCTTGTTGTTTTGGGCCTCTTCCCAAGAACGAACTTGTATAACATGCCACGTACCCAATTTTGCAAATCTTGTTCTGAAAATTTTACTTGAGGTACTTATGTATGTATCATTTTTCTCTGCAAAATATCAAGGTCTAAAACATCCCAGAAAATAATTTATAGAAAAGGTTCCAAGCCGACTTATTTGAAACCGATTTCAAGAGAATTTAGGAACCCTAACTTCCACGGAGCATGTCTATGAAATATAGTGAACCAACATCTGATATTTTTACCACATATACACCAAAATCTCTCCTCTATCTCTGCAAAATCTCAGGGTTTGAAACAACCCAAAAAATAAGTTATAGCAAAAGTGCCAAGATGACCTGTTTGAAATTGATTTCATAAGCATTCACGAACCCTAACTTCCACAGGGCATATCTCCAAAAGTATAGCGAACCAACATCTGATATTTTCACCACGTACACCAAGATCTCTCCTCTATCTCTACAAAATCTCAAGGTCTGAAAGATCACAGAAAATAAGTTCTAGCGAAAGTGCCAAATTGAATTGTTTGAAACTCATTTCAAGAGCATTCAGGAATCCTAACTTCCACAAGGAATATCTCTGAAAGTATAACAAACCAGCATCTGCATTTTTTACCACATGGACACCTAGATATATCCTTCGTTTCTTCCAAATATCAAGGTATGAAACATCCTAGAAAAAAAATTATCACGAAAATATCAAGATGTCCCAAAACTGATTTCGTCATTCAATCTTTGTTAATCCATTTTTCACACACACTTTCTCTCAATGCTTTCTCTTTTTATACCTTTTTCATGACCCTTCATAAAGGGGACATGTCTCTTAATTAAATAATTGATTTCCAATACCATGATAAAATACCCCAAATACCATGGGAAAATACCCCAAACCCATTGGTTTGAAACCACCATTTCACTTTTTACTTTTTCACATGACCACTTTTTTAATATATATATGTGTGTGTGTGTGTGTGTGTGTGTGTGTGTGTTGGAAATGTTGTGTGTATTGTAATAACATAATATGACATTAATGACATCATTAATCATTTGAAATCAATGACAATAATTCCAACAAACCTTTTAATTTGTATTGAAAATGGAAACCATGATCCAATATATGTTATTGCTATAGCTTGTACAAAGAATGGAAAAGGCAATGGGAAATAATATATAGAGGCATCTTCTTGCCAAAGTAAAAACAAATATTGTACATAACATACGATGTTTGGACAATCTAATGAAGAATGCAACTAAAGAGTTCAATTACAGGTTGGTAATAGAGGTAGAGGAATAAATCTACACATTCAAATCCCATCAAATGTGATCCACACTTAGCAATGTGATGTTATATCCCACCTCAAGGGAAACTCTTTTTACACACAACTACTAGGTAAAGGACAAGTTAGCTCAACTTAACATGGAGAATGGTAGTTATAAGTTAGTGGCACGAAAATTGGACAATGATAGTTATGATAAGTAGGTGTCACAACAATTATTTGATGCCTTACTATTTCCTACCAAATGACATCCACATTCATATGATCTTACATGGATCAACTTTTCAAGTTAAACAATGTTCATTTGATCAAAATTTTCTTTTTCTTTTCCTTTTTCCCACTAAGCCCTTCATTGATGGTGTGAAAATGACCTCATTCTAATATATAGTTGCGGCATGATTA
This sequence comes from Picea engelmannii, assembly GCA_009831015.1. Taxonomy (NCBI): domain Eukaryota; kingdom Viridiplantae; phylum Streptophyta; class Pinopsida; order Pinales; family Pinaceae; genus Picea; species Picea engelmannii. Next base: position 75,432 of record ML854594.1, on the reverse strand, counting down.
TTGGGAATCCATGTTGTTGCTTTCTATTTATGTCAAATCACATTTACTATATCACTCATTGGTCACTTAAGGAGTTAGTTGGGATTATGGATCTCTAGGAATTCGATGACTTAGTGGATTGGTGGTATTTAAATGTAATATTATCATATCATGGGAACTATACTAGGAAGATTCAAGGGTTTTAGAGTAGGGGGTAGTCATCCATCCAATTTGTGTATCAATGACAAGTATGAGCACATGAGACCTTAAGGATCTTGGGAGAGGTTTCACTCTCGTCGGCTGCCATGGGCAAGGGAAGCACTTATATTTGTCTTTGCTTTGAGTACTAATCATGGATATAGATCCTATTAGTGGTATTTTGTATTTTTGTATTATGCATTTGATTTCTAGTTTTTAACCCAATGGCACTTGATAATGTGAATCATTGTTGTTGTTGGTTCACATTTTGATAGACATTTGGTCAAGCTCAACACCATATACCACCTCCATTCCTAGTAGACTTGGTAGTTTCCCAAGTTAGTCTCTGAGACATTCTAATGAGATGGATTGATGACCATAGGGAGATACATCATTCAAGTTAGTTTACATGGTGGTGTTAGGTTGCTTAATTACTCAAAGAGGTTGTGATGATTCAAGGTGGTCATGATGGTTTGAGGAGGTTAAGATAGTTTAGTGTTGATTGTTTGAGAGTTGCATGTAGATATTTATGTGTTTCCAAATGTTCACAACCACCACTCAATTGCCTCGAGGGAGAGTCAACAATAGGGGGGCTTGCTCAATATTATTTGTGTTGAGTCACATTTATTATATAACTCATATTCTATCAATCACTTACATTAGGGGAATTTTGAGGTTAAAAATGGGCCTTGAAACAAAAAATGTACTATTAAAATTAACTTTAAAAGAACCAATGGGATTCACAATGATAATGTCAACCATAAAGGTAAATGTTTTTGGAGAGAAAGGAATAAAACTATTTTTTTAATCGTATTTTCGACTTATCTTCTTATAGGCTTACTAAAATTTTAAGTGTAGCCACTCATTGGATGAAAAATTAAATTATGCATCCAACGAGTGCTTACACTTGAAATTTGAGTAAACCTATAAGGAGATAAGTCGAAAATTTGATTAAAAAAAGTAATTTTATTTCTTTCCCTTTGAAAATTCATAACTCTTATTTTATTATTTTAACTATTATTTTATTGTTTTCCTTAGGGGGGGCATTTTAGACCTCGAATTTCCCCTAATAAGGAGTTAGTTGGGATATGGGACTCTAAGCACTTGATGACTTAGTGGATTAGTGGGATTTTAATGTAATATTATCATCTCATATAAACTATATTAGGAGGCTTTTAGGGTTTTGGAGAAGGAAGATAGTCATTCATTCATTATTGTATCAATAAGGAGTGTGAGCACATGAGAGTTTGAGGATCTTGAGAGAAGCTTCACTCCCTTCCCCTTCCATGGATAAATGATACTCTTGTATTTTTCTTTGCTTTGAGTAGTAATAATGGATCTAGATCATGTTAGCAGTATTTTCAAATTTTTGTATTGTGCATTTGATTTATAGGTTTTACCCCTTTAGCACTTCAGTGGCCTCAATGCATATTAATATGAAGCAACACATAGTAGTTGTCAAAGAGAAAAAGGAATATTAATTTACAATTATTACACGACCAAAGAAAGTAGTATTTCCATTCACTCTTATACAACATTGATGGCTCTTGTTCTTAAGTGGAGAGGATATTTTTCCATTTTAGGTTTTAAAGAATCAAAGTTGTCCACTTTTTCGGCAAGAATTCCACTTTTACCAAGCTTCTTGGAAACACTACCAAAATATGCATCATGTATTCAAAGCCAAAGCATTACTACTTACTTTGTTCAAGAAACCTACCTCTCAAACCAACAAAATCAAGGAGGTGATGGGATATATGATAAAAAATGAGGGTGCCCTCCCTTAGTCCAATGCCTTACTAGCAAAGCCAATGTGTTCCCTAGAAGAAAGGAACACTCCTCCCTTGAGGGTGCTTACTTCGAGGATATAGTTATTATTATTGTGATAAGCATCCCTTTGCAACCTTGAGCTACATGCATGAACATAAATAATTATAGTTAGTGCCTAGTTTTTAAGTTACATGCATTTAAAGAGTTAGTTGCATTTTAATATAATATTATTTTCTAGATTGAGTGATGTGCATTCTAGATTAGGGTTTTTGACTTGGAGAAGATATGTAAAACTATATAAAGGTTGATGCCTCATCAATAAAACTAGGCTTCATGTTTTGATCTATCTTACCTTCTAGGGCTTCATAGATCAAATATAGTGATATCTTCTCATCTATTTTGAGCAGTTATAATAGGTTTTGTATTGGGTTATATTCTTTCTATATGTAGTAAGATTTTTTCTATCATTTGGTATCAAAGCAGTAAGATATTTTCCTACTCCCTTCTATCTCCACATGGGTTTTTTTTAGGCCAGCCTTCCACCCCACACACATTTCTCTCCAAAGTGTTTGGTTCTCTTGGCTCTATGCCCACCCAAAAATATTCCAAGGCATTGAGTTCCTTGAGAATTTATCTCCACCCCAACAACAGTTTATTGTGCAGGCACCCTTGGTTGGGATTTCTTTGGCCTGCATCACCCTTGATTAAGATTTATGGAGGCCGCCCTCCATGCCAACTCTTCTCTCTGGGGCTACATCACCTTTGACTGGGATTTTTGCAGACTGAATTCCACCTCCACATCGGTCCAGATCTCTCCACGTGGTTTTCCGAAGGCAAACCTCCCACCGGACTTAGCAAACTCAAAGTCTAGTTTTTCACATAAAATCTCCTTCTATGCAATTCCTTGGTTATTTTGGAGGTCATCCTCCCAACCCAATAACTCTCTTCTTCAACACATTGTCTCAACATCCTTGAAGTGTAGCTCCAAATAATCCCAAACACTATGACCTAGGATTTTATATCTTCAACACGTCACTCCTTTCAACAATTAAATTCTCAACAAATCTTCTTCAACCTTCAACTCAAATAGTGGTGAGTTACCGCTTAGGGAATTACATTGTTTGTTTGGGGGGTTTTCCTTATTTTTAATGGCTCTCCATATCTTAGACCTCCCCTTCATCCAAAACCCTCTCAACAAATTATTAGTTACACCATCTCTTGATTTAACACCCTCTCAAACTATTGAAGCTTTTGTAGCTTCCTGAGGCATTCCCACAACAGGCCAAGGTGTCTGGCATGTGGGAATCTTCGTTGGCACCAGTTTATCCTTTTGTTTCAGTGAAATGGGCCTTGGAATGAGGCTAGGGCCTCATGGGTAGGTTGATGGGATTTGTGGGCTTTTGTTGGGGTTTCACACCCACAAAGAGAAATAAAATATTCTAATTAATTGTTAATTTTAGAAAGGGTTCCTAAACTCACTCATAAGACTCCTATATAAGGAGAGAAAAGATTCTGACAAATCTCATAGTGACATAGTGTGATGATGAAGTTGGCGTAAGTGAGTCTACACTTGTGTCAAGGAGCTTCGTGATATTAGCAAGGGAATTTTTGAAACTATGGAAAATCTAGCCTAGGGCTAAAGGACTCTATTTTTTGTTCTTGACAGAGAAAGCACATTGCATGTGTGGAGAAGAGAGGCAATCACGGAAGGGAAGAAGTTGCACGAGTGGTGCAGACCGTACAGAAGCATCCGTACGAGACTTCGGTACATGTATGCGAGTTGCAATGAGAACATTAGTGTATGTACATGGGTTTTAGTGGGAACAATCATATATGTACACAAGTTCCAGTAAGGACAGTCCCGTACGTCTGTACAAGGTTTTTGGGCATGAGAAGGACTATACAGGCTGATGTCAGCAGCAATTCCGGTGACGTCAGCGAAACATATAGGTGATCTGAAACAAATTTGTAAGTTGGGATTTGTCCCGAGAAGTTTGTTGATTTTGTGGTTGTAGAGAGAATTGGTTTTGTCCTCAGATTTGATGATTTCTATAAGTTGTTGAGGGGGCTGGTTTTGCCCTCAAAATTTCTGAATTTGACAAAGTTACAGAACAAATATTTTGCGTTTCATGTGCACTAATGATTCATCTCTGATCTTGATTGTTTCCACTGCTATATTTTTCAGTGAATAATTTCAGTGTAAAATTGTTCATGATAACAACTAGAGTTTATTATTAAATCACTAGGAAGTAATTTTCAGATTTGAAATTAGTCACATAGAGTTGCATGTGAAAAATTGACATGGTTTCAAAGCTTGGGATCTGAAGAGAAAGGGATCATCTTGAGACACATTTTTGGCTACAACACTAAATGATTGTTGTTCTTGTTCTGGGCAAATCAAAATGGTGAAGACATTGAAGATTGAGGATATGTTGGAATCGAAAACTAACTTCTGGTCTTGGAAGGCCAGGGTTATCCTTATATTTGAAGAAAATGACCTCAAGGAGTTTTTTCAGGGTGTTGTTGCAAGTCCTACCAATCCGCGGGAATTGGCAACTCACAAGAAGAAGGAAGTGAAGGCCAAGCGAGTGTTGCTAGAATCCTAAAGGATCACATGATTCCTCACATTCCCAAGAAGGCGTCTGCCAAGCAAATGTATGTTTCTTTGGTAGGTCTATACCAAAATGAGAATACAAGCAGGAAGTTGCATTTGAAGCACCAACTTCAAGTTGTCAAGATGTCTAGTGACGACACAACTGTGAACTACCTTATGAAGATTACATAGATATGAGATCAACTTGTGGCCATTGGTGATAAGGTGGAGGATGTTGAGTTGGTGAATGTAACATTGAGAGGTCTTCTCAGGTCTTGGGAACCATTTGTGCAAGGGATCTTTGCACGAAATAAGTTACCAGACTTTGATAGACTATGAATTAATTGTATCCGAGAGGAGACTTGATTAGTGTCCAAGGATGATTTGGATGGCTTAGTGAGGAGTAGTAGCGATGAGAACCAAGTCCTTGCAACCCGCACTAGGAAGGGTAGAAGAGTTTCTATTGGCAGAAGGGCTTCTCCCGAGAGAGAAGCATATCCAAAACAAAGATGGAAAAAGGATCTTAGTAAGATCATATGTTTTGAGTGTCATGACTATGGTCACTATGCTTCATAGTGTCCACACCGGAAGGGAAGAGGAAGAAGGCAGCATGCATCAACAACAGAGGTTGATGAAGTTGTAGATAGGTTCCAAAGGGAGATCTTGTTGGTCTTCGCCCTTTCAAGTAAAATCTCCAGCAGGGGGACTTGGTTGGTGGATAGCAAAGCCTCTTGCAATATGACAGGTGCATGAGAGTTATTTGACACTTACACATAAACTAGCTCAGACTTGTGTGTGGAGCTTGGTATGGGAACCAAGCACGCAGTATGAAGATATGATACAATATCATTCAGGTTGGATTTAGGAGAAGTGCTTAGGGTGTCAAATGTGTTATGGGTGCCAAAACTCAGGAGGACTGTTCTCTCAGTCTCGGAGATTGAGAAGAAGGGATACCATATATTGTTTCGAGATGGACAAGTGGTGTTTGTGCCCAGACGATCTAGCTTCATATCAACGATGGTTCTTAGAGTTAGGGAGGGAAACCTATATAGGCTAAGGGGTCATCCGATGAGAGTTGTGACTAGCAGTAATAGAGAGGAAAATGAGGAGCAGGTAGCTCCATCAATGGTGAGGTAGGTAGCCCTACCAACAATATAGGTTCAAAGTGAGAAGGTAGCTCCACCAATGGTACCGGCTCAGAGGGAGTCAACCCTCAGGATCCAGTGGGGAGGAGCATCCTCCCATGACTATTAAGAGAAAGTTGGACTTCAGGAGGAGTCAGTAGGCTCGGAGGGAGCATCACTCATCCAGAGGGAGTCTACCTTCAGGGACAGGGGGAAGAGAGGAATCTTCCAGGCAGGTGTCATGGATTGAGGAGGTCAGATAGGAGGCTTTGAAGCAGGAGGCTTCTAAGAGTAGAGTATCTTCCATGGAGGGCCCATTTGTTGGAGTATGATTTGCCTCAATGACTAAGGGGGGAGCCAGTTAGGAGGACTAGACAACAAGATTTGCTTCAGTGACTGAGGATGTAATCACTCAAGAGGATTGGAGAGAAGGATTTGCTTCGATGACAGAGGGAGAAACTAGTCGGGAGGATTGGAGTAAAGACATGGTAGCAGACCATGTATGGGAGACAAAAATACTTCATGGTGATGGAGGATGGAATGCCTCCCTCACTAGGAGGGAGTGTTGAAGATTTTGTAGCTTCGGGAGGCACATGCCAAGGTGTTAGGCATGTGGGAATCTTTATCAGCACTAGTTTAGCCTTTCATTTCAATGAAATTGGCCTTGGAATGAGGTTAGGGCCTCATGGGAAAGTTGATGGGCTTGGTGGGCTTGTGTTGGGGTTTCACACCCACAAAGATGAATGAAATATTCTAATTAATTGTTGAGTTTAGAAGGGGTTCCTAAACTCACTCATAAGACTCCTATATAAGGAGGAGAGATTGTGACAAATCTCATAGTGACATAATGTGATGATGGAGTTGTCATAAGTGAGTCTGCACTTGTGTCAAGGAGCTTGGTGATTTCAGCAAGGGAATTTCTGCAACTATGACAAATCTGGCCTAGGGCTAAAGGACTCTCTATTTTCTGTTCTGGACAGGAAAAGCACATTGCACATGTAGAGAAGAGAGGCAGTCACAGAAGGGAAGAAGTTGCACGGGTGGTGCAGACCGTACGGAAGCATCTGTACGAGACTTTGCTTCATGTATGTGGGTTGCAGTGAGAATAGTCGCATATGTACACGAGTTTCAGTGGGGACAATCGTGTATGTACACAGGTTCCAGTAAGGACAATCACGTGCGTCCGTACAGTCTAATGTCAGCAACAGTACGGGTGACATCAATAGGTCGTACAAGTGATCTGCAATAGATTTGTAAGTTGGGATTTGTCCCGGGAAGTTTGTTGATTTTGTGGTTGTAGAGAGGATTGGTTTTGTCCTCGGATTTGGTGATTTTTGTAAACTATTGAGAGGGTTGGTTTTGCCCTCAGAATTTCTGAATTGGACAAAGTTACAGAACATAAATTTTGTGTAAAATTGTTCAGTGATAACAACTAGAGTTTATTGTTGAATCACTAGGAAGTAATTTTCAAATCTGAAATTAGTCACATAGAATTGCATGTGAAAATTTGACACAAACTTCAGCCCTCCTTTCCCATCTTACCACAATATGGGGCCTCATTAGTGACTCGATTACTAACCCTCACTTTGACTGGAGCATGAGCTCTCACCCTTTCCACACTCAATCATAGCTCTTTACTCCTTCAATGATGTCTCACCTAATCACACAAATAGTGTTCCTCATCTATAGAACATGGACTCTCCATTAGCTCGTTAGTTCCCCCTTCTCATATATCCCAAAGCTCTAGATGCCTTGTCAAACCACATTACCTACTATGCTCACAAATTCCTTTCCAAAAACCATACACAACCCCTCACAACTCACCTAATCATCAAGTCGAACCTCTCTCCACCACACCTATGCTCTTTTACCCTTACAACCCACCAATGCATGACATCTATACTTGTCTTCTTACTACACAACACTCCCCTAGCACTATATATGTATGCCATTTATGCTTGTCTTCTTACTACACAACGCTCCCCTGGCACTATATATGTATATCTCCACACTACACTATTTTCCTCAACATCTCTCAAGCTCATGCCAAGTCCCGTACCCTAAACCCTCCCTAACTCGCATTACCCATTGGTTTTATTGTAAATAGCGCCCATTCCCATACTCCTTAACCAGCCAAAACCCTAATCCTAAGCTTCGAGGCACGTGGCTCTCCTCGTCATTTACTTCTCACTTGTCTTGTCTTCCCACATTCACCCCCTATGCTCCCGAACAAGATTATTTTCCCATATTTCGGTATGGGCTCGCCCACTGCAAGCCACCTTTTCCTTCACACTAGCAGAAGCTAGCATGACAGAACTTGGCTAGTCGGGTAATTGGATGTCTTCCCTTGGGGATAATTGTACCATTTCGATGGGTGCCAACTTCAGGAAGCCACTTTTCGATACAGCTATCAAAGACCCGGACACACCGCAATTGTCTTTTATTCCAGCGATAGATGGTAAAACATCTAAGTCAGAAAGGTACAACTTCACTGGTCCCGGCGAAGTAGTATTAGCCATACACAACCTAATGAGTCTAGCCATTATCTTGACAGGTTTCAATACTTGTGGCCCCTAACAAAAAATGGCCCCTCTACTTTCATACTCAACACATCATTTTGAAGAGAGCTCATAGCACAGAGGACGTTATGGATTTGAAACACCCTTCCTTGTATTATTATCTCAGACCTGTGTTACTCCAATATGACATACGAGACTCATCTCTACTGGCAAAAATGGGGGTTCCATTGCTCGGTCACCTGAGCCTTCAGAGTTAAAGATTTTTATTCTACATCTCCAACCTACATATGCTACCACTTATTTTCTCGTTTTGCTCAGATCTGTGCCACGTCACTAGCTCTCTCCTCTCCTCCTACACCAACATTTTCGTTTTTTGTTGAATACAAAGGGTTGTTTCCAGTTCTCATAGCACAACACAATCCTCATCTGCATCAACACCTGATGAATTCTTTCTCACAAAACACACGGCTTCTGGCATCATTTTCTTGTCAACTCTGAATTATATTTTAGCTCCCACATACTATTCCAGGCCTTCAGCACACCCAGGCCACTTACTTTTTTTTCCCAAAAGAAAATTTTAACTTTGTATTAAATTTGGATTTAACCAAATGGATACAATATTGTGCCCATACAAAAAAGCTATGACTGTGCCATGCATAATCAAAGGATATCTTATGCAGATCTATTACAATAAGGAGGAAGATCCAAAATTAATTGGCAGATCTGGCTGTAAACATATCAGTCTATCATCACAAATCTAAGAAGACAAAAACATAGAGCCATATCTTCATGCAAGAAGAGGGAACGAGAGAGTAAAAGACTCTCATCAATCAAAAAACTAGAAAAGAGATATGCAATGAGTAGGGCTCTCTAGTCCACCTGTCCAGTATTGATATGACTAAATACCAGTGTGTTCCAGGATGGCTTTTTTGGATAGGATATCTGCCTCTGCATTTAGTTCCCTGAAAATATGAGAGAAGCTGATCTGTGTGAAGGTCTGAGAGAGATCAATGATCCTATCCTTCTAACATTCCAGAGTCGCAACTTGAAGCTTTCATTTTTTGTTTAACCAGTCAATAATGATTTTGGAGTCTCCTCTCACATGTAGATCCAAAATATTATGATGAGATGTCAATAATAGAGTGACCCAGGCTCCAAGAAGTTCGGCTTTAGTGTTTGATCCTATGCCACAGTTAAAGGTCCAAGCGATCCAAGGGCCAACACAGAGGTGAATCCTCCCACCTGCTCCACAATGCATTCCCGAGTTTTGTGAAGCCCCGTCGAACCAAGCATAGTTTCCACTCAGCTGAGTAAGAGGTTGAATGAAACAGGGCGCAGTAATCTTTTTTAACCTTTCAGATTTCAACTCCCCCAAGATTCAGAAACATATAGCATTTATGGAGACAGTTGAGTTCTCGAAAATCGCCTTATTGCGAGTGATCCAAACATACCAGCAGACAATTACTAGAAGATGTGGAATGTTGGAGACCTGTAGAGACCAATTCTCCAGGCAGTCATGCAAATTAGAGCCCGTCCACATCAATTTTGGATTTAGGACTGATAGGATTTTATGCCAAATCAATTTTGTAATAGGACAGTCCCAAAAGATGTGGAAGATTGTTTCAGGATTTCTGCGGTAGAGGAAGCACATATTTGGGCCCATCCAACCCCGACGAAGAAGAATATCCCAAGTTAGAATCTTGCCATTTGCAGCTAGCCATATAAAGAGTTTTAATTTCGAAGGAAGGTTCCAATACCATATTTTTTTTCACCAGCCTGTACAACTTTGTAACCAGATAGTAGATGAGATGGTGTTATAAACATTCTTTACTGTCATTTGACCAAAGTTGTCCCCACCATTCCAAAGTAAAATATTTTTCGCTGCATGAAGACGGATCCCCGCACCGCTTAGCGCCGAGCAATATGTTTTCCATTCCTATGCTAGTGCGCCCGATAGTCCCAGTTCAGTACTAGTTTTCCACTTTGTGGAGGAAAGCCTGTCATTGGGGAGAATTTGTGCTTGAAAAAGGTAGTAAATTTTTGAAAAATTAAGATGTTCCAGTAAACCCCATGAGAGGTATGCCTTTGATCCAAGACCCAATATTGCATCTCTGCCAATGTGTATTTCAAGACCCGAACCCGGTTTCCAGCATAACTAGTGGTGAATGAATTTAAGATTCTTTAAAAGAGATCTTCAAGTCGGTGAGGCACTATATGTACAAATATCAGGAAGTATGAGCCATCGAGCAAGAGAAATCGAATAAATATATTTCCCAAAAATGATATGGTGCCAAATACCGTCCTATGTTAAAACACGCCATAGCGTTTTTGTTGCCAATGCTTGTTTGAAAAGTGTAAGATTGTGCAGTCCCCAACCACTTGCCGCCTTTAGCTTAGCGATAAAATCACATCTACAAGGGTGAAGAGAATGTTGTTTTGCATTGCCAGACCATAGAAAAGAAAACATCAATTCCCTGATCTTGTTCAAAATGGAGGGAGGAATATTGGCGAGAGCCACCCAGTAGACAACCTAGCCTTCGAGCACCGATTTTAAGAGAATGCATCTCCCACCCAGAGTGAGTCAGCGATTGCACCAATGTGTAATATGATTCTCAAATTTTATCAGCAATCAATTCCAATCAGTTGTTTTGTAGCAGTTTGGCCTGAGGAAGTAGCCAATGTATCTAAAACCCTGTGAGAGCTCTTGATAACCAAAAGGAAAGATGGATTTATAGGTTTCTAAATCCTCCACCAAAAGGCCAGAGTAGTAGAAGGTGGATTTTGTTTCATTTATCTAAAGGCCGAAAGCACAACAAAAGAGATTTAGGATCGATTTGATTTCCTGCCATTCTTTTAAGTCCGCTTTAGTGGCAATAATGATGTCATCCGCAAAGAAAAGGTGCAACACTTTAATCATTCTTGATACCTTAATGCCAATGATAAGCCCCTCTTGTTGTTGCGTCTTGAGTAGAATACTCAGACCTTCCAAAGCCAATATAAAAAGGAGCAGGGAGAGAGGACATCCCTGTCTCAAACCCCTTTCATTTGTGAAGAAGGATGTAGCTTCTCCATTGACCAACACCGCAATGGTAACACTAGTCACGCACCCCATGATCCAGTTTGTGAAAAGATAACTGAAACCAGATTGCAATAGAATCATTCTAAGATAGTCCCAACTGACATAGTCGAAAGCCTTTTTTAAATCCAGGCCACTTACTTACTTTGAGATAGTTATGCATTTATTATTATCGTTGTGATAGGCATCCCTTTGCAACATTGAGATGATGGTGGAGGTGCCCAGGAATATAAAGTAAAACATCATACATTGAGATAGGTGCATAAACATAATTAATTATAGTTAGTGTCAAATTTTTAAGTTATCTGAAATTAAGGAGTTAGTTACATTTTAATATAATATTATTTTCTAAATTGAGGGACGAGCATTTTAGATTAAGATTTTTGACTTGGAGAAGATATATAAAACTATATAAGGGTTGATGCCTCATAATAAAATTGGGCATCTTATTATGATCTTTATCTTTTGGGGCTTTATAGATTTAATAGTTACATTTTAATATAATATTATTTTCTAAATTGAGGGACGAGCATTTTAGATTAAGATTTTTGACTTGGAGAAGATATATAAGACTATATAAGGGTTGATGCCTCATAATAAAATTGGGCATCTTATTATGATCTTTATCTTTTGGGGCTTTATAGATTTAAATACAGTTATATCTTCTCAATTTTTTTCTTGGGCTATCTTCTTTCTTTTTGCAGATTGTTTCTTATCAACATAGATAAAATTTAGTCTATTTTTGGAATGTTATTTAGTGTAGAGATCAATTATTACACCAAGAGAAGTCACGAGCACCATGAGATGTGTAACATATAAAGTTAACAAACTAAAATGAAATAAAAGTTGAGGTCTATAACACAAAATAAAATAAAAAATCTGACCATAATAATAATAAAATAAACTAGAGTCCCTGAGGTGTAGGACAGTCGGTGACGGAGTGTGTTGTTAAGCCACTCCGTGATGTTAAAGTCACCGGTTCGAAACCTGCGGGGACAAAAAATCCAACCATGTTAAGGGTTGGTGTGGCTCAGGCCGGGTGCGATCCCCGGGTGATTTTGACGGCTTAGATGCCCCTGAGTCGCGGTTTCTCAAGCCACAGGTTAATCGCAGGTCCTGCACAAATTAACAAACAAAAAAAAAATAATAAAATAAACTAGCATACATTCATCTTAACTCTCAACCTTTTAAGCATTGAGAACTATGTCCCTCCACTTCTTTTTTTATTCTTTTCGATGCTTAATAGTTTTAAGATTAAAATGAATTGATGTTATTTTTAATATCCTTGTATAACGAAAGTTATTCTCTTAAAGAGGCTAAGGTTAGAGTTATAATCAACTTATCTATTTTTATTTTTAGCCTCCAAACTCAATAACGAACATATTGTCTAGTATGTAACAAACATATTCTATACATAATACATATGGTTAGACAATAACCATACTTAATTTTTGAAACTTAGGTGCCTTGTTCTTATAAACCTTTTATTTTCATCCATTGTGTGCTCATAATACATCCATGACACCCTAAAACTCATCCATAAGTCAATTATCATATACATTTGTTCTTCCCAATACAATGATGTAACTCAACCCAGCTCCATCATTATCAATATGACATCCTTATCCATATGATTTTTGGACATGATGTTTCAATTAGTGCCAACAAATCCTTCGCTTATCTTACATAATGAAAGTGGAATGCATTTAATAATTAAGGTTAGTTTCTCCCTTAACTTGCCTTATGGATTTGCAGTACTCCCAATGTGGCAAAGTTGACTAACTATAGTGTCCAATACACCCCAAGACAGATCCCATACAAAGACCTATCTAAGTTAGTGGTAAAACCTATGTTGCATGGGTATGTCTAGGTATGGGTAATGGGTATACATATAGGGATTAATCAAATAAAGATAAAAACTTTTTGAATTATAGGTGTGGGAGTATGAGAATGCAAGAACGAATATGGCTTAGGCAAATAAAATTACACATGCAATTATAGGTAGAACATATTAAGAGGTAACTATCATTTTGTACCAAATAGGTTGATTCATATGATTAAAATGAACCTTGTTATTACCATCCATGTCAATAATACATTTCAAACATAAGCAACCACCATAAGGTTTGATTCAACTATAATACATGATATCATGTACATACATCGAATAAAAATTGCAATATAAAACATTAGAGAATAGATCAAACTACCACATAACATGTTAAAGCCATCAAAAAGATATGAAATCGAAATTATCATTCATATACAATAGGCAACATAATTGGACAACTAAGTAAAGAAGTGACCACATAAATGTCAAGTCCCTGAAAAAGGTTTAAAATGCTAAAAAAAAAATATTATATGATAGTCATGTAACATCATTGTGTATCAACTAAGTGAGCTCATGTGATTAGAATGACCACTCTTATGACTATCTCTATCAACAATTCATTTTTTACTATAATTCACTAGGCTAGTTTGTGACTACAATGACCACTTTTATGACCATCCATGTCAAGAATGCATTTTTAACATAATTAACCATATTAAAGTCTTATTTATTTATAGCTCATCATATCAAACATAGTAAAATAAACATTGATACAAGAAGCGCTAGTGAATAAAATATATTTCCCCATCACATAAAAATAACATGTTATAACCATAAAAAGACATGACATACAAATTATCATTTATGTACCATTTCAATATATCATGGACAATGGTATTTGACAATTAAGTAAACAAGTAGCCACAAAAATACTCACACAAGTAGCCATAACCTTATCATCATGATTCCCTATTTAGCCATAACCTTATCATCATGATTCCCTATTTGTAAGACCTTTGGACATTATGTAATTAGTACGAAAGAATCCTTCACTTCTCCCTCACTCAAAGTTTGATCCCTCACTTGAGTTGCCTTGGATTTGCAATGTTCCCATTGTGATAAAGGTGATTAACCATAACATCTAATACACCCTAAGGCATAGATCACATGCAAAGGTCTATCTTAACTCAATAACATAACTTATGTTGCATAGGTAAAAGACGGAATGCGTAGGTACAGATATGTATTGGTACGATAAGAATGAAAACTTTTTAAATTACAAGTACGAGGTATGGTGAGTTTCCTTCGTAAATGAGAAGGTTATCAACATATGAATACAAGTACGTCCTAGTGGTATAGAATTACCCATACAGCTATGGGCTGAACATATCAAGAGGTAGCTATCATTTTATACCAACTACGTTGACTCATGTTTAGAATGGGCCCTGTTATAACCATCCATGTAAACTAATTAACCACTATAAGGTTTTATTGAGCTATCGTTCATAATATTATGCATGCATAATATAAACATTGCTACAGAAAACATTAGTGAATAGACAAACATACAACAACACAAATATAACATACAATAGCCATCAAAATTGTATATATAGAAATTATCGTTCACATACCATCACAATATGCCATAGGCAACACTCTCCAACACAAGCGAACAAAACAAACCCCTTAAAAAGGTGAAGAGCGCTGAAATGCAAAACAAAAATATTATACAAGTTGTTAGAACAGATAAAGAGATAGCTATATTATACATGTTGTTAGAACAGATAAAGAAATAGCTACCTTTTTGTATCACCTAGGAAAAAGTATCAGTTAGGTTGGTTCGTGTGATTAGAATGAGCACTCTTGTGACCATCATGTCAATAATGCATTTCTAATATAGCTAACCACCGTAGGGTTATGGTTCATGACATCAAGCATTGGTAATATAAGCATGGCTGCATAAAACACTAGTGAATAAAGAATTTTGCCACATCACATAACACATAACATCACATAGCCATCAAAAAGACATGAGATGCAGATCATCATCATATACCATCACAATAAGATGCAGATCATCATCATATACCATCAAATTATACCAGAGGCAATAGTGTTTGACAATTCAATAACACATAACATGACATAGCCATCAAAAAGACATTAGATGCATATCATCACAATAAACCATAGGCAATAGTGTTTGACAATTCAATAAAGTAAACTACTGGCCACACAAACACCCACACTAGTCCGTTAAAAAGATAAAGAGAACTGATATGCAAAAATAAAACATTACAGAATAGTTCTATAATGTGCAGTCAGTGTTGATGTACAATGTAGAAAGACATAACCAAAGGTTGCTATCAGGTTAGAAGAGATGGGGTGAAGTCCCACAATTGCCCATTAGTCCCAAAAACAATGCAATGTGAACCAAAATTGAGCATAACGATAAGGACTTCAACCTTACTGCAGGTCAGTGTCTCAAAAGAGAAGAAATATAGGTCTCTTCATTTCCTTCCATTCTGCAATACATGTCGAAATATGTAGGTCACATTATAGAAAGGCTGAGAATTCCCTTTGTATAAGAGATTGCTACTGCAAAAAGGAGGGTGGTTCCCCTTCCAAGTGAGTTGTCAGTGAAATGAGGCGCACAATAGTGAGAATAATGTGTCACACTGACAATGGCATACTTCTCTAAGTTGCCACAATGTCAAATAAATGTAGAGATGTGCAAAACAAATAAAGATTGACGATGAGAATGAGGAAAGGAGGGTGGTTCACTTTCCAAGGGACTTTACAGTAAAATGAAGCCCACAATAGTAAGAATAATGTATCACATTGACAATGACATACTCTAAGTTACCGCAATGCGAAATAAAAGTAGAGATGTGCAAAGCAAATAAAGGGAAATGATGAGAATGAAGAAAAGAGAGGAAAATATGGGTATTTAAACTCAAATGGCACTACAAAACATCCTTAGCTCAACATCCTTGGGTGTTTTCCAAGACGGCCTCATTCTAACCTTATGTTGAATTTTAATGCTGGTTAGCTCAAGCATGCAGTTTATTTCAATTTAGCATTAAATTGAACCATAACCACTGCAGTAACAATACTCTAACTGCAGTAAACCAAGATCACAAGAAGAATAACCATGCACAAGACAACATAATTTATCCTGAGAAAACCCTTCTCAATCAAGGGAAAAACCCAGCAATCCTTTTCTATATTTGCCAAGAGAAGATCCTCCACACCACAAACCCTAGAGCACACAAGAGGGTGCTTCTATGACTGAGAAAGCTAGCACCTAAGAGAAGTGCGCACTTCAAATTTCATACCTCCAACTTCAGACCATGCGTTGAGTGTGAGTGAGAGAGATATGTTCCACAATGGGGATCTATCTCTTATTTATACAAGACTTAACTCAACGAATAGACATGTCACTTGGCACAATAGGGCTGACCTGTACAATTACATAATATAATTAATCTTTGACACAATACTAATTATCTTTACATGGTGGGGTCGACTTGTACCCTTTACAACACAAATTAGGGTTTTACCAAAGTCTTACTCTCTGACAATATAGCAAGGAATCTCACACATCCTCTAGTGATCTGCCACTAGGGACACGTCCACCTGTGCTCAACCACAGGGACGTCACTCTCAACAGATCAACTCAACTAAGTCCATAAGAGTACCATCTGGAGAGCCATCTCAAGTCGACTCAACTAAGTCCATAGGAGTCTGACAGGAGACCATCTCAAGTCATCTCAACTCAGTCCAGACGAGCACGACAAGAGACCACACGTCATCTCAACTCAGTCCAGAGGAGTATGACACACCCATCACATGGGCTCTCTCACAGATCATCTCAACTCAATCCAGAGGAGAACGACCTGGAGAATGTCTCATGAAGCTGCAATCAACAACACCTTATTGATGCAATTTGTCTGCATAGGTTAGGTCCACCAACATCCAAGATAAGGTTGTGAAATAAACGTACAGATGTGCAAAGCAAATAAAGATTGATGATGACAATGAGGAAGATATGGGGTATTTAAACTCAACTAGGACTACATACCATCCCAGCTCAATCTCTTTGGGAGTTTTCCAAGGCCTCATTTTAACCCTATTGATGTCATTTGTCTCCTTAAGTTGGGCCCAACGACATCTAAGATGAGGGCCAGTGCCTTTGAAAAGGATTCTACAATTTTACTTACATTTATTGTTGATCAACTATGTTTAGTGAAAAGTAACATCAAATAGATCGAGCATTGTGATATGAAAACTCTAGAAAAACACTGATAGGCCATTGATATTTTAAATTGACCTATCCTTCTAGGTAAATATCTCATGGATCTGAACTTAAAAACCTGAAAACAAATTAAACCACATGTTTGATGAAGAACATCATTCTTGAAAGCCAAGAAGGATCAAACAACACTGTGATGGATTATGCTCTTTAAAATAACAAGGTATTGAAAGGAGATGCATATGCATGTCATTGTGATTCATGGGCAGCCCTACTGTCCAGGAAAGGGTATCAATGCTTGAAAATTATGCATAATACAAAACACTTTCACACCCACGACACTAAAAACTCTTCCTATTTCTCTAATTCACAAATACTAAATTTAAAAAGATTAGAGAAATTTTATTATTGGGAATGAAGAGAAAAAAGAGCATCTAATCCTCACAATTTCATAAGTATTAACTGTTCATACACAGAAGCATTCCTCCCATGATCAAAATGATATGAATTATTTCTAAAAATTGTGTTGAAATGCTAAATTAGAGAATTTAAAACGGAATACTCTTAATGTACACGCAAATTGATTTTTAATGTATACTCATGGATGCCACTGCATATTCCAATTAAATTTTAGTTTTAATAACGTTGAGGAAGAGGATATAAGATCTATTGTATAAACCCTCCGCTCTTTTATTTTGCTGAGGTAAATATTGTTCACGTGTTTCTTTAAAAACACTTTAGGCACCAATTAACAATAGGCCTAATTAACAAATATAATTTATTCAACACTCCTTTCGAAGTTACAATATTTCAACACTCCCCGTTAACAAGAAGGGTATTCTATTGACAACATCAATAACAACTTACTGGACTCAATACAATATGAAGAGGAGGAGACATCGTCATCAACATCTGGAACACTATATGTCATATCTATAAATCATCGAAAGTTTTTCTCATCATCAACAACAGTAGAAACTAAGCATCGTCGTCATCTGCAGCGTGGAGCTGGAGTAACATCACCATCATCAACAACATGAAGCTGGAACATCAACAACATGAAGCTGGAACATCAACATCAACAGCACGAAGCTGGAATAACATCATCATCATCAACAGCATGAAGCTGGAACATCACAATCAACAGCACGAAGCTAGAACAACAACATCAATGGCAACAGAATGAGATAGGAGCATCAACAACAACAACAATAACAGTGGGCACTCCAACAAACCATCCATCCGAACCTTACGGGATCTGTCCAGGGATAATAAAACCTCCTAGGATATAAATCCCAACGAGCCGCCACACTACTGACCACATCAAGTATATACATACATAGGCACGCCAATAGACCGTTCATCCGGACCTTATGGGATCTGTCCAGGGATGATCAATCCCCTAGGATATAAATCCTAACGAGCTTCCCTGCTGGTGGTCAGGATACCATAGTATCATCAGCATCACTCCCCCTTTCGAGGGAAGTCCTTTCGGACTACACCAATCTTGTCTCGGAAGTACTCAAACTTCACACGAGACAGAGGCTTAGTCAACACATCTGCTACCTACTCATCTGTGCCAACATACTGGAGCTTCATGGCTCCCTTCTGTATCAAGTCACAAATGTAGTTGTACCGGATCTCAATGTGCTTCTTCTTATCGTAAAACATTGGGTTCTCTGTCATCTTTATGCAACTCTAGTTATCACAAAAGATCATAGTAGCATCCATCTCTAGGTCAAATAGACTTGTCAACAACTTCTGAAGCCATATGGCTTCACAACTGGTGAAGCATGCTGCAATGTACTTAACTTCTGCCATAATGAGAGCAATAATGGATTGCTTCCTGCTTTTCCACGAAGTCATGGTTGACCCCAAACTGAAGCAACATGTTGAAGTGTTTTTTTTCCTGTCTGAAGCACTTCCAGCCCAATCTGAATCAATATAGCCATACAATATGAAGTCGCAATCTCCAGTATAACAGAGGTCATAGTCCAATGTACCCTTAAGGTATCTCATCACATGCTTTACAACTACAAGGTGAACACGTCTGGGTTCCACCAGATACTGACTCAAGTTGTTCACAGCAAAGCATATATCTGGTCTGGTATTCGTCAGATACATCAACGAACCAATCATCTGTCTGTATAGAGTATCATCAACTATTTCTAACAAAGTATCAACCAATAACTTCAGATTCGTCTCCATAGGAGTGGACATGGATTTACAGTCATCATGTCGAATCTCTTCAGAATTTCCACAACATACTTTCCTTGATTAAGGAAAATATCTTATGGGCTCTGTCGTACTTCAAGACCTAAGAAATAGTGCATCGCACCTAGGTCCTTCATTTCAAATTCAATGGCAAGCTTCTTCTTGCAATATGTGATGAGTTTTTCTTCATCAGTCAAGAATAAGTCATCCACATATAGCAGCAATATAACTGGTCCATCATTCTCAATCTTGAAGTAAAGGTTGGGATCAACTTTACTCTTGGTAAAGCCCAAGCTCATCAGAAAACTATCAATCCTGCCATTTGCAAACATGAGTCTTCATGTCCTGTACTTCGAAACCAAATTTTCAACCAAATTTTCACATCACATTGTACCAACCTAGTACACTTGCTCAGCTGAAACTCAATCTACATAATCATGTGTTGGTTCTATGTGCTTTCTGCAAAGCACTATCTATCTCACTGCTTGAGAGTATGTCCCATATTCTCTCTGCAATTGTTCCTTTAGGAACCGGGACTCTGCACCTACAGCTGTTATTTCTGAAGCTACGAATGACTGCTTTATTCTCACTGTAGTTGTTGAACTCTGAGAGTAGCTCCTCTATTCTATCATGGCAACAACTTCATCTGAGAGTGGTTGATACTGAAGGTAACTTTTCTTCTTTCATGGAGATAACTCAATCTCAAATATAGGGACTGCTCCCTCTAAATCTCATACTGTATCGGAATCATGGTTGTTCTGACTATCTTCACAAACACTAAAACTATTTCTTCGATCACTAGAGCAAGTTTCTCGTCATAGTCTTCTCCCTCTTGCTGGGAGAATCCTCTGGACACAAATCAAGCTTTGTACATCCCTATACTGTTATCTGCAACATGCTTGATCTGTTAGATCAATATTGGAAGTCACCACTCACTTCCCTTCTAGTCTCAAGGAAAAATCCATATATGAGTCCTTTTGACTGGCTTCCTCCTCTCTCACTGAAACAAGGGAATCTTCCCAGGAGATTTCACATCTCCTAGAAGTCTTTGAAGCTACGATCTAGTTTTCTCAACTCATGGCATTTGTCTGTCCGTCTTGGAAGACGTCTCTTTTTCCCATCTGATCCTCTCTAAGATGAGGCTCACTCTGAGTCTCCATGCTTCCTTTGAAGCTTGACTCCCTCTAAATCTATATAATCTTCGGAGCCATCTACTCCCTCTAATATGGCACATCAATGCTATATGTCTTTGCATCCTGCAAAGTGTCATGGGCCCATGCTGGTCTCTTTCTGGTTATTGCACTGATTCTGGGTAGGCCCTTCTGGCTCTACTAACTCTTCTTAATGATCTGAAGAGTGATTAACTGCACCAAAGGGATTTGTTCGGTCATCTTTGGAGCCTTCTGCTCCTCATGATCTGTCTCCATATGAGATGTTTTGTATCTAGCAAAAATAGCTTCTTCTTCTTCTTCGGTACATGGATGTATACGGTCATATATACAACTTGGATAGTCTGCTCCATGTCTCATCTAATATGTTGCCTCCTGCAGCCGTCACTATAGTTCCCTCAGGGTTATCACCTGTGACCTACCCGGAACAAGAGCAACAAGGGAGAAACAATAGATAAGAATAATACTCTTTATAATAATAATAAAAACAATAGTGAGTACGATCGTCACAGTAGCTCCTTCAGAGCTATCACTTGTGACCTGCCTGAAACAAGGGTAAAAAGTAAGAAATACAATAATAAGGAATGAGAGAAACACTCTTCTAGTGTTGTGATCAATCATTCCTCCATGGTAACCTGGAAACAAAANAAGAAGTTTCTCCTAGAGGAGATGTTAGTTATATCTAGTAAATGATTACAGTAAGCATTTATCTAAATAGTGCTCACATGTTATCAAGTATTCAATAATAAAACTTTTCAAAGATTGCTATCACAACTATAGTGTTTAGCAGTTATGAAACTTGATATGTGTAAATTTGAATCTTATCAATTTAATCAATCAAACCTGGAACCTGGAGTCTTGTCCTCAAGAATGAGTGCGTTGTTTTTTTTTCAAGTCTCCTTCACTCAAGATGACAAGTATTTTCTTCAACCTGTCCTTTGTACTAAGATAATATGCTTTCTTGACAGAAAACTGGGTTAGAGAATAAAGCCTATAATCTCAACTTTAATCAATCTAATACTTTGACTTTAATTTTGACCAATGATTAGTATGATAGTCGTAATTTCAACAGATCAAGATACAACCTAGATGTTCATAAGATCACAATAATGTCATAACAAATAGAGGCATATCAAATTAATCAAACCTGGGGTGCATTGTTCCTCTGAATGTGCAGGATTTGAGATCCTTATGGATCTACGATCGTTGTTTAGAGAAAAGATCCTTTCTCCTACAAATACCCTTTAGAATAATGATACAGTTTGAACATGTGTAAGTACATACCTCTGACAGTATCGGTAGGTAGTGGCACCATCCGGCATCAGCGACAAGCAATAACGGACCTTTAAAACTTCAAAGGTGCTTCAACTTGTAACTTAAAGTTAGTTGGAGATTTGCTAGGGTAAGGCACATTAGGACAATAAAAATCAGTCCCAACACTTCACAAAAACTTTCACTACAACTGGTGTTGCAACTGGCATGAAGGCACTGGCACGAAGGAACTGGCACTGCAACTGCAACTGCAATCGGTACTTCAACTACAACTGCAACTGCAACTGCAACTTAGGGTTTTATGAGGAAACCCTAATTTTTCAAACTTCAAATTTTGGAATTTTGATCTAGGGACTAGATGCGCCCTCCTAGAGAGAGCTCCTATATGTGGTTACTTCCACCAATGTCCTCCTTAAACAGGGAAAACATCACACTTGGGGTTTATGCAGAAACCCTAATTCTGCAGCAACTACAATATTGAAAACTGGATTTTGGAGAGGATGCGTTGAGGCTAGTCACTTCTTATAAAATGTGACTTGGTCTCTTTTAGACCTACTCTGATACCATGTTGATGGTTTACTTATACAGCTAGCAATTACGGTTCTTTATTATTACAATCATTTAGCACATTAGTTGTATAAATAAAATCACTAAAAGAGAGACAATCACAAAAACAATAGAGACACACAGATTGTCCTGGGAAACCCTCGTGGGGAAGAAAACCCAGCAAAAACTTCCTCAATATAGATAGACCAAAAACAAAGCAGAAGATCCTCCTCTACTCCTTCACTAGGAAAGAGTAGCGCACCACTTAACCAAAAGATACCAAGAGATAGACCAAAACCCTCCTTGGCGTCACCCCCAATTGCAACAACTACTCCTCCAAGACTTGCGCACTTTTTCCTCTTGTTGCAGAGCACATGAGTGAGTGTGCAAATGAGGTGTTGGGCTCCCTTATAAATAGTGTTCTAGTGAGCCTAAAATTAGGTCTGGGTCGACTTGTCACTTTACCCTCTTAATTTACATTTAAATTGTCAAGGCACAATAGGGCCGGCTTTTACGAAGGCACAATAGGGCCTAATTAACAAATATAATATAACAATATTATTCAACACTCCTTAGGTAGAATATTCTTCAAACTTACAATATTTCAACACTAACCAACTAAGCCAACCTGTTGATCTCAACCATGCGTGTGCTTGCTACAAGCATAACATATAACACCAAGATAATGAATATACCATAAACACAATGGTTATACTCACTTCTTGTAAAATTTAGCTCACCGTGAAGAAATCAAACATCTTGTACCATTGTCTGCTCAAGCTTTAGGCCATACAATGACTTCTTGAGTTTGTAAACAAATCTTCTATTGCAATCCTGAACTAACCTTTTTGGTTGCTCCATATACATCTCCTTATCCAAAACTCCATGTAAAATTGTTTTAACATCTAGTTGCTCTAACTCAAGATCAAATAACACAACATGAATAGAAGCAAGCTTAACAACTGGTGAAAACCTTTCATTGAAATCAACACCTTCCAAATACTTCTTTGCTACCAGTCATGCTTTGTACCTTTCATATTTTACTATGTCTGATTTTATGAAAGGAGATTCATCAAACACTGCATCTCTGTCCATGATGATTCTGTGGGCGGTAGGATCCCACAATCTTCATCCCTTAACACCATCACCATAACCAACAAAGATCTACTTGTTTGATCTGAGTCCTACTTAGAATGTTGATAAGAGTATAAGCATCACAACCCAAAAATTTCACATTTGAATCATCAGAAGATGACCTATTCACACTTCTTCTGGAATCTTCCAGTCTTTTGCAACTGATGGTGACCGATTTACCAGATAGCGTAATCGCTTATGCCCGCAACTCTTGTTGCAACTTGGCATTACTGAACATGCCCCTTCGATCCCAGCTTCCTTGCAACAATTTCCAAATTCCAAAATGTGAACTGCCTCCATCATCTATTTTGAAACACACTTGATTGTCCAGCCATTACTCTTTTCACCACAAAGCTCTAAACACATCATCCTTTCTATAAAAATATAGACCCAGTTTTATAACCTAGAGACACTGCTCCTCCTTGAACTTTGCATTCAAATAACCTTGACCAAATCCATCCAAGTCAACCCAAGTGAACCTGTCGTTCACCTCCAGGTACCTTACAATGGAGTCTTAGTGCTCCATCTTAACATGAACATTCCCTTGACCCAATCCATCCAAGCCGACCAAATAAGCTTTCACCGCTCACCTCCAGGCTCATTTACAATGGAGTTCACCAAGCCTTTTATAGGCTTCATTATATGCAATCTATGGACACAATACCACGAGCTACCCAAAAAAAATGGACCCGAAAAAACCACGTTCTTTGACATAAAAACCTGATTTAACTCATTGACTCTTTCACCGAGTCACGATTAATCCAACATACATGCCCCCCACATCTTCAATATACCTAAACCTATGTCAAGACTTTTCATAGGTGACCCAATAAACTAGGGGTACGCATGCCTATTCAAGTCTTACAATAATATGCTCAGTTATATACAATCAATAATTTTACAACTCCAAGGTAAATTAAAACAAAAAATCCCTTTCGTGACCCCACCATGACTGCTCTTATTGTTGCTAACAAACCTCGCATTTTAAGTTTCCACAATTCAAAGTTATTTTTACCATTAAATTTTTTTCAACCTCAAATTTAGCATTTCTCATTTTTGTCATTAGTGCTCTATACACAGTCTCCCTCTTCAAATATCAATTTAATTTTTCACTCCAAAAAATCAATTTGATTTTTTTTGAAAAATATGTTTCTGCTCCAAACTCCGTGAATATTCAAATTTGCATAAAAATTTAAAGACTCAACCCACAAAATATATATATATATTCCTTTCAAATATATATTGCCTCGTAAACAAAAAAAATATCTGTCGAATAAAATATATATATTTTTTCCTTTCAAATATATAATGCCTCGTAAACAAAAAAAATCGGTCTAACTTTTATTCTTAAATCAATTTTTCTTTTTAAAATTTTGTACCTTCACAGTCAATCTCCACAACATTTTCACAAGAGTTTGCAGCATGCTTCCACGAAAAAAATTGGAGCAGCTCTTTCACTAAACCCGGACTACTCTTCCTCTGCACGGGTCGGACAGGCGACTACCTCCAGCACGAAACCCCACAGCCTTCGCCTCATGGCCTATGCAATCAGTCGGCTCTTCAAAAACCCTCGACTCTCTCCTCTGCACACTTTCCTCTACGCGAGATAACTCCAGCAGCTTGCGGCTTAGTTCCGCTCCACACACTTCCATCCAAATTGAGTTGCTCTTCCACGAGGGTTTACACAGCCATTGGCCTCCACTCGACCTCCACCAAATTTGAGCTCTGTTGCTGTTGCTTTCACAAGGGTTTACAAAACCATTGGACTCCACTCGACTTCAAACCGGCGGCTCTCTTCTACCAAATGAAACTCGTTCTTCACCAGTCGTCCCTCCCTTCTCCTGCGCGCGAACAGAGCACCCTCAGCCTTCCTTTTCTGTGCGCGGGTTCTTGGCTTTCTTTTGCTACACGCGGGTTCAACTCACGGCTCAACTGGGGTTTTCTCCACTCGGCTTGATCTTCTATTCGACGGCTACCACTTGCTCTGCAAATAGTTACACATCAGCAAACCCTTGAGCTCCCTCTTCGACGAACAACTCTACCTTCGTG
>ML854594.1:33966-44262 GCA_009831015.1 Picea engelmannii | reverse complement strand
ACTGGGCAAAAAAAATTTGGGGGGACTTCCAGGAGTCCCCCTTTTTTGGGGGGACGTCCAGGAATCCCCCTTTTGGGGAGTTTCGTCCACCACCTTGGGGAGTCGCGTCCCCCCAAGTCCCCCCGCGTCCCCCCAAAAAGGGGACGTGGGGAAACGTCCCCCCTGGAGTCCCCCCGTCCCGGGGACGTGGGGAAACGTCCCCCCGTCCCGGGGACGTGGGGAACGCGTCCCCTGCATCCCCCACCCTGGGGGACGCGTCCCCGTGGAAAACTGTTAGTCATTATTCAGTCTCCTATATTTTAGGAAGAATAATCCTTTAGGGAGAATATTCTCTTCAGTTCACACTTCAGTTTGATCAGTTGAGTGGAGTCTAGATGCCACATTGGTATTATCACCATACAGTATTGGGATCATCATCAGCTAATGCGCATTGTCCTTGAGATCATTACCAAACTAACGCATTACTCATGATTGCATGATCTCCTCCTTACTTAACTCTGTTTCAGCCAGTTAACTGAAGAACGATAGACTAGTTAACTCAGCTAGGTGGTAGTTCACTCCCGTAACTCCCCGAGAGGCTAGACTAGGTGGCAGCTTACTCCCGTAAGTGTTGGTGTGTGTCCAGATCACTCTAGACCACCACTATGGTGAATTGGCTTCTCCTCCAGTGCGCATTGGTTGAGTTATACAAAGTATATCATGTGTAAATTATTATTCATTCATTTGGTTCATGAGAATTCTACCATTCTTTCTCTCCTGCTGCTCTTTTCTCATATTTTCTCTGCAACTATGCATGTCAATTCCTAGCTAGATCTAATCTGTGCAGGTTCAACACATTTACATGGTATCAAAGCCGACGGATTGCTAGGGAAAAGACACACCAAATTATTTTTGCAGGTACCGAAGATTGAAGACAACGGAAAAATGGATTTTCCAAAAGAATTCATTCTTACACCTTACAACTTCTTTTCATGGAAGGAGAAGATGATAATGCATCTTTGAAGCAGAGGATTGTATAGGTTAACCATGAACATAGAGGCAGAACCAACATCAGCCATAGAAAAATCCAAGTATCTAAATCGAATGGATGAAGCATTCAGAACAATTTGCAGTCTCATTTCTCCTGAACTTCTCTTTCACATATCCTCCTATAAAACCCCCAATGAAGCCTGGACCACCATGGAAGGGCTTTTTGGCAAACAAGATGAGATGAGGGGACACATGCTCAAGGTGGAATTGCTCACATTGGATCCAAAAAGCTTCGACAATCTCCAAGATTTTTTTACCAAATATAAGGATTTTGTAATGTTCCCAAGCCAAGATGCCAAGAACATTTCATTTTCATTGATTTTTATGTGTTTTCTGGTTGTGGCATTTCGTCAAACACTTTGCAAACTTAAGTCTCATGAGTTGCGCTAAGGGTTATAAAGGTTGTTCTTTATGTGTTTGCAGCAAGTAAATGATAACAGTGCAACAATGGAGTATACTCAACAACATAAGTAATAACCATAAATACCTCAGATCTGATTTATTAATAATAGATTTCTGACCTCATACAAAATGGTGCAGATCTGGAATACATATATGAGAATAAAGTATATGACTGATAAAGCCTCTGAGATACAAGGTAGATGAAAATCCAGGCTTCCAAAAGCCTCTCCAAGCTGTAGACCAAAGAACCCAGATGACCCAACTCAATCCCTAGCTGTCATGTGATGTCATCTCTCTGCATAATGTGCCCCTCCTAGCTGTAGAAGACCAAGAATTCGGCCTCTATGAAGATGGCCTCCAAACCCTCTAGGAGAGATGCCAAACTGTAGATCGAGCCACTAGAAACCCCCTAGTAAAGTCTCACGCTGAATGATGAAGATCTGACCCACCAAATGACTGAATCCTCAATCTGCAATGCGCCCTCCTACTCTCCAACTTGTGCCAAACTCCAAGAAATAATCTGACAAAGAAACCTCCTCCGAAAAGGGTTAGGAAAGGCGCCCTAGGCCCTACAAAGAATACCTAGAAGTCCTTTTCCTCACAATCCTTCTCCTTTGCCTAGATCGAGCTATTCTCCTCAAGGTGGTGCACCCCCCTGCTGAAAAGCCCCAAGTGTTGCGCCCTAGCTCTCTCTGAACCTGTGACTAATGTAGAAACCACCCGTAACTAAGTAGATCTGATGTAGAATGGTGAGGGAGGAATCTTTCACCTCCGTGACCAAGCTTGGATCAAGATAGGTGGGATCTTTCACCACCGAGTTGATCTCTAGGGTTTGTTAAGTCAAAACCCTCAAAACCCCCAAGTGCATGGGCTCACTAGCAAGAAGCCAGATATCAAATGATAATCAACATAATGAGAGAATACAGGCCACTGTCTCTCTATTATCCTCCCTGCTCACCTTGTCTCTCCAAGTGACTTTTACTTTATTTAATTATTAATTAATTAATTAAATCACTTTAATTAATTAATTAACCATTTTACCTCTAAAAAGTAGTTTATCCCTCCTTGTGGCTTCCCTCGCCACTGAAAGTCACTTCTCATCATCCTATCCTGTAGTGTTATTCCTCCCGATTCCAATGAGCTATTACACTAAGAGGTTCCTCCAAGTATTATGCTCAATATGACCTCCTTAGTGAATTTAATTAACATATAGCCCAAAATAGCTCAAAATTATGAAAATCGTCGGAATGCAACGGAACCAAAGCCAAGCTATGCGGAATGGATCATGATGATGAAATAAGATGAGCGATGCAATTCAGACCCCAAAAAACCCTCAATAGCCCCTGTACTCGCTATAACCTCCATCTGGCTACACTAGTCATCATAACACTGTAATATAATGATGTCCCAAAGTGGGGACATTACAGATTTGTTGTTGCAACTCAAGGCTTGCGGGGTTGATAAATCTAAGGAGGAGAAACAAATGGTTCTCACCATTCTCTCCAAACTTGGTCCAGAATACTCAGTGTTTGTATCCACATTTCATTCAGTTAGATTCGCCTCTGGATCTACCTGGACGATGCCCTCTATTGAGGCCTTTATCGAGTCCCTGACACAAGAGCAGAACAAGCTCATCAATATGGGAAAAATTAAAGGCCCAAAAGCGCATGCACTCACTGTGCAAGATGGTAGCGGTCATCAATATCAGAAATCTAAAGATAAAGAGAAAAGGAAAGCACATGCAAATCCGAAGAAGGGTACTCAAAACCCTTCAACGATGCCTCCGAATCCAAAGGTGGAAAGGGGAGAAATGCACTTACTTCCATAAAGGATTCCATCCAGAATCCACATGTATGCAGAAACAGATAGATCTAATGACCGAAATACTTCAGCAAAACAACCTTGGAGATCGCATCCCCGAGGGTGCCAAGAAGAAGAAGCCAGGAGATCAGAATCCCAAGAAAGACAATTCTAGCCATGCTTTGATTGTCATCAACTCCTCTCTCGATGCTTGGATCGTAGATTCAGGTGGATCACACCACATGGCTGCCACAAAGGAAGTCTATTCTTCATTGGATGCATGCAAAGGTCCTCCTATTCTGATGGGGAACAACTCTCCAGTCGAGGTCACCGACAAAGGAAGAATTGAACTCACAAATAGAAGCTTCGAGAATGTGCTCCACGTTCCCAAACTTTTCGTCAATCTTCTCTCTGCGTATTAGATGACAAATTCCGGCACTGGAAAGAGAGTCATATTCACACCTGATGCAGTGGATATCTATGACATGCAAACCAATTCCAGGGTTGTTATTGGTGAGGTAAATCATCAATCTAGACTTTACACATTTTTTGAATTTATTGAACCAGATTTTGCATTACTGCTTACCCATGTTGATGAAAGCAGTAGGATATGGCACGAAAAGTTCGGGCATTTAAATTTCAAATATATGCAACAGCTTAGCAAGCAGGGAATGGTTGATGGTCTACCCGACATCCACTTCTCCAAAGGAATTTGTGAGGGATGTGTTATTGGAAAACACCCTCAAGAGAAATTCGACAAAGGAAAGACTCAGAGAGCTTCCTCTCCTTTAGATCTGATCCATAGTGACCCAATGGGCCCTTTTCCGCATCCATCAATCAGCAAAGCAAGGTACGTGCTCATTTTTGTTGATGATTTCTCACGCTTCACGTGGATTTTCTTTCTCAAGAAAAAATCAAAGGTCTTTGAACACCTCAAAGATTTCAAAGCCCTTGTTGAGACACGGTCGGGAAAGAAAATCAAAGTCCTCCGAACAGATAACGGGGGAGAGTATGTCAACCATGAGATACATAATCTTTGTCATGAGGCAAGGATTCAGTTGCAGCACACAGTTCCCTATACTCCGCAGCAAAATGGAGTTATTGAGCGGAAAAATAGATCTCTAAAAGAGATGGCATCTTGCATGCTACATGCAAAGTCACTTCCACAAAGATTATGGGTCGAAGCACTTAATTGTGCAACCTACATCCAAAACAGATCTCCCCATAGATCTATCAAGGATAAGACCCCCTACGAGGCTTGGAGAGGCCTCAAACTGGAAGTGACCCACTTTCGTATTTTCGGTTCACGTGCATGGGCCTAGATTCCCTCTGAAACGAGGAAGGCACTTGATCCACAGAGCACAGAGTGTATCTTTGTTGGATACCTCGACGATGTGAAGGGATACACTTATTGATCTTTCCTCAGATCGGCTCATCATTGAGCAAAGTGTCTAATTCGAGGAAAGTGTCTCGCATTTACCTCAGCAGTCGCATGCAGACACCTTCATTCTTCCACTTGTCAGAGATGATGAGCATGCACATGCTGAATCTTCTTCGGATGAGAGTTCTGATTCAGAGGATTCAGATGATCCAGATACAGAGTCAGTACAGTCAAGATGCAAATTCAATGCATCCAGATGTAGATGCAGAGCCAGAGCAGAGGCCCACGTGGGCCCAAACTACTCTTCAAGATGTAGGTGATCTTGTTGGTGATCCAGTTGATACTAGGAGGACTCGATCTGATTTCGAGGAGCCTCCTCTTGCACTCACTGCCACAGAACCATTGCCACCCACGCATCTTTTCTTGGTTCAGTCTTCAGATCCGCAGTCTTATGGCGAGGCTGCTGGAAATCCCTTTTGGGAATTCACCATGTAGGAGGAGTACAACTCCCTCCTCAAGAACCAGACTTGGGATTTGGTTCCCCTTCCTTCTAGAAGGAAACTTGTCAGGTGCAGATGGGTCTACAGGACCAAGAGCGCAACAGATGGATAAATTAGCAGATACAAAGCCAGGCTATTTGCCAAAGGCTTTCAGCAGGTGCATGGCATTGACTATGATGAGACCTTCGCTCCAGTAGAGAAGATGGATTCCATACGTTTGGCGCTTGCCATTGCGGCAGCCAAGAGATAGAAAGTCCATCAGATGGACGTGAAGAATGCATTTCTTCATGGTGATCTCTCTAAGGATATCTATATGGACTAGCCACATGGATTTATGCAGAATTCATCTTTGGTCTATCGACTGAAGAAATATCTTTATGGCCTCAAGCAGGCTCCGAGGGCATGGTATGCCAAGATGGACTCCTACCTGCTGTCACAGAACTTTGTACATTGTAAATCAGACCCAAATGTTTACATGCTCAAGACGGTTGATTCACTTCTACTCCTAGTTTTGTATGTTGATGATTTGTTGATCATCGGTTGCTCAACTTCGGCGATTGTTGGAGTCAAGAGAATTATACATAACAGGTTCTTAATGACGGACATGGGTCCGCTACATTTCTTCCTTGGACTCGAGATCAGTCAGGATGCATCAGGGATCAAACTGTCTCAGGCCAAGTATGCACGAGATCTCCTTGAGAGATTTCACATGACAGACTGCAAGTCTACCCCAACTTCTTTCCTATCAAGAGTTAGACTTGAGGATGGCAGGGACACTCCACTGGTTGATAGCCCACAGTCCACTATACAGACAGCTAGTGGGGAGCTTGTTGGATCTCACACACTCCAGACCAGACCTCTCCTATGCAGTTGGAGCAGTATCCAAGTTCATGCAGGAGCCGCATGAGCTACATTGGAAGGCTGCAAAGCATATCCTTCGATACGTACAAGGAACCATCACCTTTGGGATTCATTATGCAGCAGACCCTACATTGGACCTCATTGGGTTCACTGATTCTGACTGGGCTGGCAATAGCATTGATCGCAAGTCCACATCTGGTTACTCACTCAGTCTTGGTTCTGGGCCTATCTGTTGGTCGAGCAAGAAGCAGGATGCTATTGCTCTATCTTCAGTCGAGGCAGAGTACAGAGGGGTAGTTAACATAACCATTCAGGCTATGTGGCTACAACATTTTCTCATTGAGTTGGGCATTCAGTTTCATCGGTCGATCGTCATCTCGTGTGACAACCAGAGCACTCTGAAGTTCTGCAGAGACCCAGTTCAGAGGCAGCGGACGAAGCACATCGAGATCCACATGCACTACATCCGGGACTTAGTACACGAGGGGATGATCGACCTGCAGTTTTGTCCTTCAACAAAAAAGACTGCAGACATCTTTACCAAGACCTTCACTGAACAGAAGTTCCAATCTCTGCGAAGTCGTCTTGGAGTGAAGAACACAGTTTCCTAGCAACTGTCAATTCTTCTTTTTACATACATTGTACTTTGAGGGGGGGGGTTCATGAGGTTTTCCCTCTTTCCTCATTTATTTCAGTGTATCGTTTCTATTTGGGTACCTAACATGCCCTCATTGCCGAGACCCATTCTTTATTTTCACCATAGTGATGTTCAGGGGGGGTGTTGGAGTTACTTCACACAGACCTAGGATTTCTTTTTCCTAAGGTTTTTCCTATGTTTATTAGTCATTATTCAGTCTCATATTTTAGGAAGAATATTCCTCTATGGAGAATATTCTCTTCAGTTCACACTTCAGTTTGATCAATTGAGTGGAGTCTAGATGCCACATTGGTATTATCACCATGCAGCATTGGGATCATCACCAGCTAATGTGCATTGTCCTTGGGATCATCACCAGACTAACGCATTACTCATGATTCCCTGATCTCCTCCTCACTTCACTCTATTTCAATCAGTTAACTGAAGACTGATAGACTAGTTAATTCAACTAGGTGGCAGTTCACTCCCGCAACTGCCCGAGAGACTAGACTAGGTGGCAGTTTACTCCTGTAACTGCTGGTGTGTGTCCAGATCACTCTAAACCACCACTATGGCGCATTGGCTTCTCCTCCAGTGCGCATTGGTTGAGTTATACAAAGCATATCATGTGTAAATTATTATTCATTCATTTGGTTAATGAGAATTCTTCCGTTCTTTCTCTCCTGCTTCTCTTTTCTCATATTTTCTCTGCAACTGTGTATGTCAATTCCTAGCTAGATCTATTATGTGCAGGTTCAACATATTTACAAGCAGGATGGCTATGGGGTGTGATCTTTTCATACTTCCTTGTATTGATTTCACAAGAAAGACATGTCAAGGTCTCTTTTTAAGCAAAGGAGTCAAGCAGATATTCTGAAAGCCTTTCTTTTCCTAGCTTTGATAGTTAGGTTGCTCGTACAGTTTGATAGATTTCATAGCTTTTTACATTAAATGCAGTGATCATATGGTAGCTAAAGTCCAACTTGAATTGGCATTCATAATTTAAGTTTGAGGCTATTTTTCTATGCAGTATAGTAATGATAAGCAACATATTCAATATACAATAAAGAAAACCACGGCTACATAAGACGACACCTTTATATAATTTGATTTATTTAGCTAAAACATTCCAGAGTGTTATGAAATCATATTATGTTCTAAACAGGTATTAAGTTATGCGGAGTTTATTGTATTGAGAGAAGTGAGTCATATTTTACAATTGTTATCTATGTTTAAGGTTGACTTGAAACTTGAAATGTGTATAAGAGGGACCAATATAATATTTAAAAAGAAAAATTGCTTTAAGGTTCACTACAAATGTGGTATAAGTTGGAAAATATTAAAATTTAAAAAGAAAAATAAAATATTAATTCAGTAAAGTGAAATATGTATTTAATACAAATCTCAATTTTTTTATATATATATTTTTTTTATGTATTTAATAAATTGATAATTGAAATATATAAGACATAATCTAAACTCTATGGAACCATCCATCCAACTTGATCTGGATAGACATAAGGCAATTCGCTATGTGCTAAATGTCTAAGATCTGTCAATATACAGAAATTATTGGGAGGAAAACATACATGACTACCAAATTCAGTTGTTATACACAAATTATTGGGAAGAAAAACATACTTGACCACCAAATTCGGTTGTTATCCAGTGAGGTCTTGGTTCTACACCAAACATATTCAAACAATTTTGTGTATAGGACTCGATGTCGAAAGTAAACTGTGGGAAAATGCTGCTCTCTGGATTGCTAGACATAGGCATAACCATCTCCGTGCAAGCCTGTGATTAAGAAAAAGATTGAATACATCAAAATGCTGAAAATAACCGTGCAAAAAAGTCAGGACTAACCTGAATCTCTATAAAAGACACAATGCTTTAAAACTTCATAGCTCCTGATTCTTGATTCTGTACATTTAAGTTGGTCAACTGACCTGCCAGTTCCACCCGTTTTCACCATGAGGATCATCATTGACATCAAAACATTTTTCTTCTCCAGTATAGTTATAGTAAACGCTAACACCAGCAAATATTCGGTCCAACACGTCCGTGCCATTAGAAAAACTGTCAATCACTTTGCAGACCTGTAAAATCCAGGATATATTTACCATACGATGCAATTATGTCATTTGAAGATGTAACCTCATTCATGTTGGTGAAACAACAAAAGTAAAAATACAATAAGGTATGTACTTTCTTCTTTTATTCTTTTCTATAATATT
Organism: Picea engelmannii; assembly: GCA_009831015.1. Classification (NCBI taxonomy): domain Eukaryota; kingdom Viridiplantae; phylum Streptophyta; class Pinopsida; order Pinales; family Pinaceae; genus Picea; species Picea engelmannii. Next base: position 35,415 of record ML854594.1, on the reverse strand, counting down.
CTGGTCTACACCCTCGTTACTGTCAAACTGGCTTTTGCAGATACAATAAATGAAAGATATTGATGTTCATGAATGATCAAAACCAATCAACGGAATGCTAAATGAAAAACGATTTTACAGCAACGTACAGGAAGTCATAAGGCCTCCCCAAATCAAGTCTAATTTACCACAACCTTGGAACTGAATAAGATAATAACTGGAATCCTTAAAGTCAAAGAGCAGTCATTAAGACGTAAATTATGGAACTGAATAAGATAATAACTGGAATCCTTAAAATCAAAGAGCAGTCATTAAGACGTAAATTATGATGTGTGGAGAAAAGTAAGGTAACCTACTATAAAGTACTCTGGTTAATATAATAAATCAAGTCTCCGGTCCATCATCAACCACTTTTAAGAAAATTACTGGTATTCTAGATAAACCATCTATCGAACAGCCATAAGCATGTGGTACACCTATTATATGCTCCTAGGCTGGTACCTAGCGAAAACTTGTGCTACTCCTACCATACAATGCCACTGATTTTCCTGAACTTGCTAAGATGTCGGTGGGGTGGCCATCTCCAAAGATCCTATGATAAATCCTAGCAATCCTAGCTCCCTGATACCTCTCCTGGATGATTGAAATGTTCATTTAGTAACCATCACCGCTCTAGAACAATGTGTGGTGACCCTCCTAGAGTCATGAAAACTCCTACCAGAAATCAATCAATGGAAGAAGGATGTGAGATTCCCCTCTCTTTAACAAGAGCCTAGGTCACATAACAAGATCAAAGAAATGGAGCAAACATTGGTGCATGTTAGCAATCCTGGTCTTGGGTGGCCACCCAATTTATGAAAGGTTTTGAACATGGTTTATTTCAAACATGTTAAGCAAAATCTAAAACATCCTAGGACTACTATATTGGTTTGTCCTCTGAAAATTTATTACGAAAAAATGAATTAAGGACGTGTCACTACCTCAAACTGTCCACTAGGTACATGCCTTTATAAAAACATCAACGCAATTGAAACATCTGATGCAAGCTATCAATTTAATAGTGTCTTTGGCAAACGCTGCACATCTCCTTATAGGCTTTTGCCATATTTTCTCAGTGTAAGACCTTTTGAAAAACCGATATGAAAAGCATAGCCTCGCCTACGATGCTCGGGGTCACATACTTCGAGGAACAAAGGGAAACCTCAATAGAGACATTTGGCTCAAGTACATAAGACCTCACCAAAGTACATTTTCCTATCCTCTGGTCAAGGCACTCAGCATGACATCATTCCAGAACACATGATATCCTATCGAAAGGGAAAGGAAAGGGATTTATATATATCCATGCCTAAGCTATCACAAACATGATAGTATGTAACTCCAGGTGCTAGGCGTTCAATCAATTAGAATTGAATTTGAAACATCATCAACCTTAAATGATCTATGTTTTTGCATCTATGTTTTTCATAG
>ML854593.1:14926-28824 GCA_009831015.1 Picea engelmannii | reverse complement strand
AAGATGAAGAGCCACCCGCAAAGATGATAAGAGAGCAGATCAAAGACCATGTCTTAATCTCGGCCCTCTCAGGATCTGTAACACCTGGAGAGGACACTTGGCTCATTGATAGTGATGCATCCAAGCACATGACGGGACAAAGAGACATTCTCTCTTGTATCTCGGAAAAGAAGTTTCTCAGAAAGTGACACTTGGAGATGATTACCAATATCCCATCAAGCAAGTGGGAGAATCAAACCACAAACTGAATTAAGGGAATTCACTAAAAATAAAGGACGTGCTATATGTACCAGGTTTGACTAAGAACCTAATCTCCATTTCAGCTTTAGAAAAGAAAGGCTTCAGAGTTGCTTTTATAGATGGAGAAGTTCTTATGTGGGCTAAAGGAAAAACCTTAAATGAAGCAATCATCATTGGAAGTGAAGAAAATGGCTTGTATAAACTAAAGGGCCACTCAGAGGCTGCCATGACCCACGCCATTGAAAACTCATGTGAACTTTGGCATAGAAGATTAGCTCACATCAACTACAAGGCGCTACCATACATAAGCAAAGCAGTCAAAGGTTTACTAGAACTCAAGGTTGACCATGAAGGTGTATGCAATGGATGTCCACAAGGGAAGAACATCAAGAACCCTTTTCCGAAGAGAGACAGCAAAGTAGAAGGAGTCCTAGAGCTCATTCATTCAGATGTATGTGGCCCAATGCTATCGTCTTCCATGTGGGTATGTATATTATGTATCATTTATTGATGATTATTCTCGTAAGACCTAGGTATATTTTTTGAAATCTAAAGATAAGTGTTCAGCAAGTTCAAGGAATTCAAAGCCTTGATAGAGAATCTTTCTGAAAGAAAGATCAAGATACTCAGGTCAGATAATGGAGTAGAATATACCTCAAAAGAGTTTGTAAACTTCTGCAAAGATGTTGGGATCAGGAGGGAAATCACTACTTCCTATAATCCCCAACAAAACGGTGTAGCTGAACGAAAGAACAGAACGATAATGGAAGCTGTGAAGACCATGATCCATGATCAAGATCTTCCTATGTGCTTATGGGCAGAAGTAGCAATGGCATCTGTATATGTGCAGAACCGATTGTCCCATAGTGCACTTGGGCTCAAGACCTCGGAAGAGATGTTCACAGGAAAGAAGCCAGAGGTAAGCCATCTCAAAATATTTGGCTGCCCAGTATTTATTCATATACTGTAAGAGAAGAGAAACAAGCTGGAACCTTCAGGAAAGAAGGGAATATTTGTGGGATATTGTGAGGTCTCCAAGGCCTTCAAAATCTATATACTAGGTCACCATCACATTGAGATCAACAGGGATATGACCTTTGATGAAGATGCAGCGCTCAAGAAATCAAGAAGATGCCAGCTTGAAGAAGTATATGAAGACGAACCCGTAATCCCCAGAACTGAAGTGAGGGAGGTTCCCAGAGCCGCAGAACCGGTGAGGGAAGTCGTAACTTCCCCTGATGAGGAAATTTGAGAAGACCATGATATATCAGAAGTTCAAGAACCTCCTCAGATGACGATCCTCCATAAAAGGAAGCCAACTTGGGCTAGAGAGCTTATTCAAGATGGAGAGAAGTATGGTGTTCCTGAAGAAACTACGAGACAGGTGAAAAGACCAAAGCCATTCTCCAGTTATACGGCTTTGATGTGTGATCTTCTAGAGGAGGAGCCTACGTGCTTTGAAGAAGCCATTCAGAGAAAAGAATGGGCAGATGCCATGACAGAGGAATACCAATCCATAATAAAGAACGAAGTATGGGAAATAGTTCCCAGACCAGAGAGTAAAGATGTGGTATCCTCCAAATGCCTCTTCAAAATAAAACATGCTGCTGATGGAAGTATTGAGAAATATAAAGCAAGATTTGTAGCTCGTGGCTTTTCTAAAAAATAAGGCATTGACTATGAAGAGACATTCGCTCCTGTAGCCTGATACACTTCGATCAGAACCATCATAGCCCTTGTAGCTAAGATGAAGTGGAAGCTGTACCAGATGGACGTAAAGACAACTTTCTTAAATGGTGTCATCAAAGAGGAAGTGTATATAGAGCAACCTCAAGGATTTGAAGTTGAAGACAGGAAGTCTCATGTCTGTAGATTGAAGAAAGCCTTATACGGATTGAAGCAAGCTCTTAGAGCTTGGTATGGCCGGATAGACAACTTTCTTACGAGCTTGGGCTTTACCAAGAGTAAAGCAGATTCTAACCTCTACTTCAAGGTTATGAACGATGAGCCAGTAATATTACTGCTATATGTGGATGACTCTTTCTTAACTGGAGAAGAAAAGCTCATCACTGAATGTAAGAGGAGACTTGCCTCAGAATTTGAAATGAAAGACCTTGGCCTAATGCATTATTTCTTAGGTCTTGAGGTATGGCAGAGTCCAGAGAGGATCTTCCTTAATCAAGGGAAGTATGCAGTCGAAATCCTGAAGAGATTCGACATGTTGGAATGCAAGTCCATGAATACACCCATGGAAGCGAAGTTGAAGCTGTTGGTCGACACTTCATCAGAATTAATTGATGCCACTCTGTCCAGACAGATTATTGGATCGCTGATGTACCTGATAAACACCAGACCAGACATTTGTTTTTCCGTGAACACCTTGAGTCAGTTTCTGGTAGAACCCAGACATGTTCACCTAGTGGCTGCAAAACATGTGATGAGGTACCTTAAGGGTACAATAGATTGTGGTCTCAGCTGTGACGGAGATCATGATTTCACATTGAGTGGATATACTGATGCAGATTGGGTAGGAAGTGTTTCTGATAAGAAAAGCACTTCAGGATGCTGTTTCAGTTTGGGATCAACCATGATCTCGTGGCAAAGTAGGAAGCAATCCAACATTGCTCTCAGCACAGCGGAAGCAGAATACATTGCTGCATGTTCTGCCAGCTGCGAAGCTATATGGCTTCGAAAGTTGTTGACCGGTCTATTTGACCTAGAGATGGAAGCAACCACGATCCTATGTGACAACCAGAGCTGCATAAAGATGACAGAGAATCCTGTATTCCATGACAGGTCGAAGCACATAGAGATCCAATATCATTACATCTGTGACATGGTGCAGAGAGGAGCCTTAAAGCTCCATTACATTAGCACGAATGAACAGGTTGCTGATGTGTTGACCAAGCCTCTATCTCGTGTAAAGTTTGAGCACTTTTAAGATAAGCTTGGTATAGTCCGAAAGGACCTTCCTCGAAAGGGGGAGTAGTTGCTGTGATAAGACATCTCTTGCTTCCAACTTTATTGCTGTGACGTAAAGCAAGATGATGTGATGAGACTAGAACCATGCTTTTGTCTTGACAGCTGTGACGTAAAGCCAGTCTAGTATCCTGCTTCCAGCTTGATTGCTGTGACGTAAAGCAGGACGAGTATCTTGCTTCCAACTTTATTGCTGTGACGTAAAGCAAGACAATGTGATGAGACTAGTATTGTGCTTCCGGCTTGACAGCTGTGACGTAAAGCCAATCTAGTATCTTGCTTCCAACCTGATGGTTGTGACGTAAAGCAAGACGATGTGATGAGACTAGTACTGTGCTTCCGGCTTGACAATTGTGATGTAAAGCTAGTCTAGTATCTTGCTTCCAACCTGATGGTTGTGACGTGAAGTAAGACGATGTGATGAGACTAGTGCTGTGCTTCCGGCTTGACAACTGTGATGTAAAGCCAGTCTAGTATCTTGCTTCCAACCTGATGGTTGTGACGTAAAACAAGACGATGTGATGAGACTAGTACTGTGCTTCTGGCTTGACAGCTGTGATGTAAAGCCAGTCTAGTATCTTGCTTCCATCTTAAGTGCTGTGACGTAAAGCAAGACGTTGAGATGAGACTAGTACTATGCTTCCAGAAGCTGTGACATAAAGCCAGTCTAGTATCTTGCTTCCAGCTTGATTGCTGTGACGTAAAGCAAGACGAGTACTGAGCTTCCAGCTTGACAGCTGTGACGTAAAGCCAGTCCTGTATTATGATGAGCCAACCTCGTGCTGTGATGATGATGATGTATCAATTTTATACTAATACATATTGATGCAGATGATGATTGCATTCCTTTGAGAATGACGATGCTACCGATGAAGAAAACTTCCGATGATTTATAGATACGCCAGTTAGTGTTCCAAGATGATATTGATGATGCTGTCCTCTCACCCACTTGATGCTGTTGATGATGATGTCCTCTCTCTCTCGCCTGATGCTGTTGAAGAATACCCTTCTTGTTAAGGGGGAGTGTTGAAATAATGTAACTGCAAAGTGTATTCTTATTATTATTTGATATATTATTCATTGGATCAATCCCCATTGTSGGTTGATCATGTCGGCTATTGTAAAAGGACCAAATCCCCTTTTGCGGATTGRTCATAATGTAATTGTACTAGGCAAAAGAAGAAGTCGGCCCCATAATATATTTAAGAGGCCCCAGAAGATAATAAAGGTGGTTATACCCACCCAGTTTGAGAAGTCGGCCCTGCCAGTGAAGAGACACTTCACACGTGCCAGATTTGTATAAATAAGGAGGCTAGCGCCTCACTTAGATACACACCTCACTTGCTCATTGAGAGACAAGTTTCAGAATTGCAGTTGGGGAGGAGAGAGAGAGAGTGGTGCATCTTTGGGAGAGGATCTTCTGTATTAGATTAAGTTATCTCTTGGCTATCTATAATAAGGAAGTTTTGCTGGGTTTTCTTCCCCTAGAGGGTTTCCCAGGATAAATGCTGTATCTCTGGTGATTGTGTATTTCTCAGTGATCTTGTGTTATGCTATTGTTATCTATTGAAATGCAAAGAACTATAATAATGGCTTAAACATTAACATCACTAGGGGCAGCATGGCAGGCCAGACCCAGGGTGGTTGTGCCCTTTCCATCATGATGTAGGCCTTGGAAGGCCCATGACGTCACCCAGGTCACCCATGACGTCATCCAACGTTTTGGAAGTTTTTGGAGGCAGTTGTGTGCCAAGTGGCATGTGTGGCAGGCTCTTGAGGCCCAAAAAGGCCTAACGTTTTGCTCCAAGAGGCCAATGTTGCCCAAAAAGGGCCTAACGTCACCCTAAAAGGGCATGACGTCACCTTAGCAGCTTGATTTAGGGTTTTAATTGTGACATTTAATGTAAAACTGTATTTTTGATGTAAACTGGCCATGTCAGCCTTTTTTGACCTAAAATGTAATTAAAGGTCAATGATTTTTTCATCATCTTTCACTCACACTTGTGTAAGGTTTGAAATTTGGGCCATATCTAGGGGTTATTGACTGAAATTTAGTGCGCACTTGTTGAAGGAACGCTATTTTTGGTGTTTTTGGGCATTTTCTTGGTGGAAAGTCTACAACTAGGTGATGTGCTAGATTATGCTTGGTGAATGTAAGTTAAATTCTGCAATTCTTCTTTCTTTTGAATGGTTATAGTATCTTTCCTTTGCATTTTGCTAAAGCTTATGAAATTGCTAGCCTAAACCCCAGGAAATCAAGCACATGTTATTGTCCTTGTTTCAATTTGCTATCCACCTACTAGATTGTGCCAAGGAGCCATTTTTCTTGAAGCCATTGCTAGGGCCTTGCCATTGCAACACCCTAGCACTTGTTGCTTCATCTTGGCCGTCACTTATTTCATTCTTTGAGTTAAAGAGGGAGGAAAGTTTGCTAAGGCCTAGGGTTACCTACACCTTAGTTGTCTCTTTCCCCTAGGGTTTGGTGGTTGAAGCCTTGGCTTACCAACACTTCATCCATCAACTCCTCTTGTCTTTGACTCTCCCATTATCATTATGCTCCTTCAACATTTGCAGCCACTTATTTTACTCCATTTTCCCTAAGAAAGCACTAGTCTAAGACCTCCTTTGAGTATTTTGATCAAACAACCTTCAAAACCTATTCTTCAAACAATCTACTAACTACTTCTAACACTAGAATAGCCTAACCTACTAACTTTGTTTCTGTTGTTACTAAAGTAAGCTACAAACATATTTTGCAGCATTAAAAGCATCTAAAAGCAAGTGTTAGAGCTGATTTTACATTGCCCTCTTTGCTTCTGACAAATACTAGCATTTTGCCAAGTTTATGTTATCATTTTTGGTCATTATTGAAGCTTTATTGAGGCATAATTGTGAAGCTATTGCTATGTATAAATATATATTTGTTGCTATAAATTTCTGTTTACTTCACATTCATATCAACCATTGCTTTATTTGACAAAGTCCGAGGTTTTATGAAGTACTAACGACAAGTGTACTTGCATATATATATATATATTTTCTTGTTGCTTTGTTCTGGGAAGGTACACCTTGACATATTATCATTTCATTGGTTATAAAACCGGACTTTCTGATCGGTGGTGACTTGTGAGAGAGGATCTTTATCTATCCATTTTGACCTTGCCTTCTCAAACCCCCAGGTCACCAGGGACGTCTCCTCTGGGCCTACCACCCTAAATAGAAAGAGATATCCTATTGAGTTGACAATGATAGGATAGTCTCTAGTTACGCCAGTTTGCTTTCCTTTTACCTTTCCTTCTATCGAAGTACAAATTGTGCGATAACATTTTGGCACCGTTGCCGGGGAACACTGAGTCAATCTTCCTCAAGACGACACTTTTTCGGTAAGCCTTTCCTCAAGAATATTTATCTTACAAGCTTACCTGGCGACTCCACTAAGGGTGATTCTCTTATCTCTTTGGTAATTTCAAGAAAATTATCTGGCGACTCCACAATCCACAAGGAGGTACAATAACCCTCCTCAATCCTTTAGAAGAAAGCCTCCCCGAAACTCTCCTGTAGTGAAATCACTCTTCGGAGGTAGTCTTCCTTTAAACACAATGTCTAGCACGGAAACTCAGACCAACATCCCAACCCAAGCCAATAACCAAAGACAATAGTCATCCAATCTTTTCAAACCGCTAGACATGACAACTATACCAGGTTACCCTAGGCAAATGCCCCCCAAGTATGAGAAATGGCTGCCTAAATTCACCGGTAATGATGCAATCAATGCCGAAGAGCATATGAGCAATTTTTGGGCATTTTCCCAACTTCATCCCATTAGTGATGATGCTGAAGACTTGGTTATGAAACTGTTCTCTGCCACCCTCCTTGATGGCTCAAGACGTTGGTACAATAGTCTTCCTGATGGCAGTATTAAAACCATGGATAAATTAGAAGAAGTTTTTCTTAAATGATGGAGTATCAAGGAAGACCCCAACATGCTACTGACAAGGCTGAATAACCTTTGGAAACAAGAGAATGAGACCATTAGAGAATTCCACAGTAGGTTGGAAACCCTGTTGCAGAAGATCTCTATGAGTCATCATCCAACTAATAGTTTCCTTCTTTACATTTACACCAAGGCCTTTACTGGTCAACTAGGGTATCTCCTTAGAGATAAAAACCCCCAAACAATCCAAGAAGCTCAAGAAATAGCCACAAGGATCGAGGACAACCTCCTTTCATTCAAATTTGAACCTTTCTCAGCCCCAATAGTCAGAATGGACACTAAACCCAAGATAGTCCACAATGCTGAGCCTGCCTAAGACATTAGTGCTAGCTTGGCAAAGTTGCAGATGACTATAGATGGCATGGTAAAAAACCAAGAACAAATGATGAATAGGATTGTCAACCTAGAAAGGGCCCAACATCAAGCCCCCAGGGTTCCATACAAAGGTCAATTCCAGAAAGGGAACCAAGTTTTCAGACCAAAGAATGATCAAGAGGTTCCAAATACTTTAGCTCCTACAAATGTGGTGGATGAAAATCCTTGGTGCTTGCAATGCAGTGAAGCACACTGGGAGCATGAATGTCCTGACAACAATGGAGGCCATGACCAAGTAAACATAATGAACCATACCATAGAGGGCCCCCAGATCCGCCTTAATATTTCCCCCGAGGAACATCAAGAGGGCATAAAGGAAGTAGCCAGAAAGGCTAGGATGGAGGTGATAAACAACTTGGGCCAAGAATCAAAAGAGAAATTGAATAAACAAGAATTCTAGGTGTATACTAGACAAAAGAAGCTAAACCAACCTCTCTCTACCAATCCTGCAGTAGCCCAAACAAAGCCTCCTCCTATGAACATTCTCCTTCCTAAGAACCCTCCCAAAACTGAAAGAGTGGACTTAAACTTTGACTTTGAAGGGGCACTATCCAAGATGCATGTGACCATCCCCTTAAGAGAACTCATCAAGGTACCATCCGTCAAGGAAAGATTTGATAATTTCTTTAAAGGATCAAATGGACCAATGAACCCTCCTATCATGTTACAAGCTGATCACTTTAGGGTCCAGTATGATGAACACCCACCTTTCTTCATGACCTTGCTGATGAATAGCAAGTGCCTCAACAATTGTATGCTGGATTCAGGGTCAGGTGCCAACATGATGTCCCTCAAGGTTATGCAACAATTGGGCCTAAAAGTCACACGACCTTATAGGAATGTATGTGGTTTTGAGTCTAGAGCCATACCCACACATGGGGTAATTGAAAATGTGGAAGTATGCCTTGAGAAATACCCTGAGAGAGTTATCCATATTGACATAGTGGTAGTAGATGTCCCAGATGTGTGGGGGATGTTATTGTCTAGAAAATTTGCTTCAATGTTGGGAGGCAGTCTTGAGATGGACCTCACCTATATAAATGTACCTATGAATGATGGAACAACAAGCCGTCTCCCGAATGTGCCAATGACCAGAATCCATGTGCAAGAAATTAATGACCCCATCAAAGTTGACAAGGCACATGAGCAAATCATGGAAAGTCTTCCTGAATTTTCTCCTGATGATATGCCTTTTTCTACAGAGGAGGACTTTGATCAAATACAATGGCCAAAAAGAGAAAATTACCAACAACTCCTGGACAAGTATAAGGACAAGGAAGTTGGGGCTGTCAAGTTATTAAAGAAAGGGGAAGACAGTGTATTGATTCAGCCATCCCAACAAGAGGTTTTCACAGCAGAATCCCACTCTCCTCCCTCTACACAATACACCAAGGTTGTTTAAGAAACAACCAAGTTCAGAACAAAAGAATACAGAGAGGGAGACATAGTATGGATGTGGGACACGAAGAAGGGAGAACCTACTAATGTCAAAGGAAATGCACAGTTTTGGTTCAGACCCTTCAGAGTTGGAAGGAAGTCAGTCAATGATGCCTACTATTTGTCTACAATGGAAGGAAGAAGGTGTCCATTACCAGTTAGCGGGCGCCTTCTCAAACCCCATCAGGGGGCAGAGACTTGACTTCACAGGTAACTGCAGGTAAGTAGGTAGGCATTTGCATGCATTGTATATGCCATTTGCATTTCATGCTAGAGTAGTTTGTATTTCCATCTGTATGTATTCTTGCTTTCATTTTGTAATATATATATATATATATATATATATATATATATATATATATATGAGACAGGGGTGATATCACCACCCCAAATGATTGCTAACAATCTTATGTTGAGATCAAGCAGGTCACAGGTTATGCCAGAGATGCTGAGGTTCTCATGCGCTCTACGGTGAGCACATGTCCCCGAGTTGGAGCCAGATGTTATCCCCTAACCTAGGGATAACTAAGGAGATTATGTCTCAAGGTCCACAAGTCCTAGACATGGAGTACCGAGAGGCAGATCGACTTGAGCATGGCCCTGGAGGGCCCATCCTTTCATTCTTCAACGCCTCCACCTTGTGAGTAACAACAACATCCCCATCACCTTGGCCTAGTCCTGCAACAAAAATGGATCTTGCTCCATGAGGTAATGAGTCCGGGTATCATGGTATGTGTCACTCTGATCCTCAAAACCTTTGAATATGTGCATTTAATTCATTTTTGTTTCTAACGGGTGCTTGGATCTTATGCTTTTCCACTTGACCACACTTGGGGGGAATGACAAGATGCCCTAGTAAGCTGGTACCCATAGGGTTTGAGTTGCCACTGGGGGTATTCATGAAAGGCCATCGTCTGCTCCCACCATACTTACCACTTTTCATCTTTTTCCCGCTCATCCATCCCATGGTTTGGGCATTGGGATTGCCAAATATCTAAGGGTTGTACCTTACCTTGTGGGAAGAAGGGGCTAAAGGCCCAGAGGGTAAAAGTAGTTGGCAAAAGATAAAAGCCAAAAGAATGAAACCTTGAGATGCTTCGCCAGGGATCCCCGAGAAAGCAATAAAAAGCTTCTTAGCAAGAAACAGAGGGACCCCTAAAAATAATGAAACAAGACCTAGTTAGAGGATAGGGGGTCTCATCACGAGCCAACCTATTAGGTCCATGGGCATGTAGTGGTATGACACTACCAACAGCTAGTCACCACGCCAGGGTAGTGGCTCTTGGTGGCGTAGCCAAGAGAAAGGGGGTCTCATCACGAGCCAACCTTCTCATCTCCGTGAAATGCCTGTGGGTAACATTGCCACCACTGGTCACCACACCAGGGCAGTGTCCCCTAACTAGCCTCTTGAAAGAAAAAGCAATAAGAATAAAAGATAAAAGGCATGAATGGGCTTGGAAACATTTGCATCCATGACAGGTGCAACTCACCCTGTTTAGAGGAACCCACAGGTAAGCCATAAATTTCCCTGCTATCACTGCACCCCTTGCCCAGACATCCCTTACCACCTCATCCACTCGCATGGCCTAGGTTTGACTTCTCTCGGAAACATCCCACATCCAATGAGTATTAGCCCAATAGGACGTCCTAGCGTTTCCTCCAAATTTGTCTTGTAGATTAGTATAATGTCTTTGAGCACTTGTTCGGGTAAAAGGGGTTTTATGCACATGTTTAATAACTTGATGATTAGATGTGATTGACATTGCTATGATCCCTGTGACTTATTAGCCCATGGAGGGCGTATCTGTTGATGTTGCAGGGTCACACCCAATGGACAGGTACCCCGATGGACAGGTACACATGGGGATATGATTAGTTCAGACCTCCATGGGGCTGAAAGCCCACCAGATGGATGCTGAGACCCCAGTAGGGGGCAGAGACAGATCAGAGGATTGCACCAGAGAGAGAGGAGGATGTTTCACCAGGGGAAGCCTGGCAGACCTAGACCTAGGGGGTTGTGCCCTTTCCATCATGATGTAGGCCTTGGAAGGCCCATGACGTCACCCAGGTCACCCATGACGTCATCCAGCGTTTTGGGAGTTTTTGGAGGCAGTTGTGTGCCAAGTGGCACGAGTGTTAGGCTCCCGAGGCCTAAGAAGGCCTAACGTTTTGCTCCAGGAGGCCAACGTTGCCCAAAAAGGGCTTAACGTCACCCTAAAAGGGCATGACGTCACCTTAACAACTTGATTTAGAGTTTTAATTGTGACATTTAATGTAAAACTGTATTTTTGATGTAAACTGGCCAGGTCGGCCTTTTTGACCTAAAATGTAATTAAAGGTCAATGATATTGTATAAATAGAGAGTTTAGATTCTCATTTTTTCATCATCTTTCACACACTAGTGTGAGGTTTGAAATTTGCGCCCTGTCTAGGATTTATTGACTGAAATTTAGTGCGCACTTGTTGAAGGAAGGCTATTTTTGGGCATTTTCTTGGTGGAAAGTCTACAACTAGGTGATGTGCTAGATTATGCTTGGTGAATGTAAGTTAAATTCTGCAATTCTTCTTTCTTTTGAATGGTTATAGTATCTTTACTTTGCATTTTGCTAAAGCTTATGAAATTGCTAGCCTAAACCCCAGGAAATCAAGCACATGTTATTGTCCTTGTTTCAATTTGCTATCCACCTACTAGATTGTGCCAAGGAGCCATTTTTCTTGAAGGCATTGCTAGGGCCTTGCCATTGCAACACCCTAGCACTTGTTGCTTCATCTTAGCCGTCATTTATTTCATTCTTTGAGTTAAAGAGGGAGGAAAGTTTGCTAAGGCCTAGGGTTACCTACACCTTAGTTGTCTCTTTCCCCTAGGGTTTGGTGGTTGAAGCCTTGGCTTACCAACACTTCATCCATCAACTCCTCTTGTCTTTGGCTCTCCCATTATCATTCTGCTCCTTCAACATTTGCAACCACTTATTTGACTCCATTTTCCCTAAGAAAGCACTAGTCTAAGACCTCCTTTGAGTATTTTGATCAAACAACCTTTAAAACCTATTCTTCAAACAATCTACTAACTACTTCTAACACTAGAATAGCCTAACCTACTAACTTTGTTTCTGCTGTTACTAAAGTAAGCTACAGCCATATTTTGCAGCATTAAAAGCATCTAAAAGAAAGTGTTAGAGCTGATTTTACATTGCCCTCTTTGCTTCTGACAAATACTAGCATTTTGCCAAGTTTATGTCATCATTTTTGGTCATTATTGAAGCTTTATTGAGGCGTAATTGTGAAGCTATTGCTATATATATATATTTGCTGCTATAAATTTCTGTTTACTTCACATTCATATCAACCATTGCTTTATTTGACAAAGTCCGAGGTTTTATGAAGTATTAACGACAAGTGTACTTGCCAATATATATAGTTTCTTGTTGCTTTGTTTCGGGCAGGTACACGTTGACATATTATCATTTCATTGGTTATAAAACCGGACTTTCTGATCGGTGGTGACTTGTGTGAGGGGGTCTTTATCTATCCATTTTGACCTTGCCTTCTCAAACTCCCAGGTCACCGGGGACGTCTCCCCTGGGCCTACCACCGTAAACAGAAAGAGATATCCTATTGAGGTGACAGTGATAGGATAGTCTCCAGTTACGCCAATTAGCTTTCCTTTTACCTTTCCTTCTATCAAAGTACAAATTGTGTGATAACAGTTAGAAGAGAAAGATCAACACAGTCAACCTTCGAGTGCAACCAATCATGAAATCTCATAAGCCGGAAAGATGCCTTGATGTACTTGTTGCCGAAGAAATTTATGAGGGCTATTGATTGAAAGTTGGAACATGGTACTTCAATGGTAATGAACATGAAAGTATGAGAGCCAAAAATCTTAGAATCTGCATGCTGAAATACCTCCATCATTCTTATCTCAACCCGATCATGATTAACCTTGATATCCAAGCAATGATCAGACATAGGATCTCCTTGAAGAGCAAAATTTGATTGCAAAATCATGGGCAGATTGTGAGAAAGATCATCTTCTGGTTGAACCAAAGGAATGTTATTTGATCAAATTGTTGTTAAACAACTGTTGGGATATGCAAAGGTAAAGACTCATGCTTTTCCAAATCTGCATCGCTGATTTGTTGTTCTTCCTGCCATATTTTATCATCATTAATGGAAGAAACCAATGAACACACTTGAAAACTCAACAATTCATCTTCATCTTCATGGATTTCCACATATGACTCAAGGGGTGCGACTACTGGTTCATGAGTATCCGAGCATGAATCATTGTCATCATGTTTATCACCAGGAACTTGATTCCCTGCAAGTTGTTGATCAGTATGTTCTTTTTCAATAACAAGGAATTGTTGTGCTCTTATAACGACCGATGGTTGAATATCATTGAATGGTGCCACCTTCCGTAGTTGGTCACTGGGGCCCTTGTTGTTTGTATAAGTCTTAAAGATCTTAGCCACCATTTCTTGAAGTTGTGCATCTCTAATCTCATTAACAAATTTTTGCCTCCTCGGGACAACCATACTAGTGGGTACTATAGTGCTCATGTAGGCTTCTAATTGCCCCAATCTCAAAGGAAAAACCTTCGACTGATTACTTTCTTCATTGTAGTTGGAAAACCTGATATATCTGGGAATTGAGTAGCAAAACCATCTGCTTGTACAATACCATGTACCAATACAATTTGCTAAAGCAAAACCACGAGTTAAAACAAGAGGCACTCTCAATACCATGGTTTAAAACCATTTTGAGCCAATAAAATAATATATCATGAAATAACAACCTCAACCAACTCAAACATGTGAGTGGACTAGTCAAAGAGAGGAGACATTTGTGGCTAAGAGAGAGAAATTGCACC
>WSFP011385892.1:0-28826 GCA_009831015.1 Picea engelmannii | reverse complement strand
AATTTTCAGAGACTCATATGCCACAATAAGGAAGCGTGTATCATGTCATCAATTTTCAAGAAAAATGAAGAGATTTGTGATGCCTTTATAGCCCATAATTGTAGAACAACCATTCTCCCAATGGGGACTTGATGTTGTCGGGCCAATTAATCCAAAGTATAGCAAGGGAAATATGTACATTCTCATGGCTACATATTATTTCACAAAATGGCCAGATGGAGTAGCATTGAAGAAATTTTATTCTGAAGAGTTAATCAAGTTCCTCAAAGATAATACTTTATCAAGATTCGGTGTCCTAGATAAATTTATCACAGATAATGGTTTGATTTTCATCAAGTTGAAATTTCCAGAGTTTTGTGGGGAATGTGGAATTATAATGGGTCAATCATTGAATTGTTATCCACAAGGTAGTGGCCTTGTTGAATCCATAAACAAAACACTTGTTCATATACTAAAGAAAACAATTGACAAGAAACAAAGGAATAGGCATCTGAAGTTGACAAATGCATTGTGGGCAAGTAGAACGACTCCAAAGGATAGCATCTGGATGTCCCTGTATACTTTGGTTTATGGGAAAGAAGCGAAAATGTCAATTAGCATCAAACTCAATGCATTGACTTTCATGGTAAATATAGAAGATACATAAGACAGTTCACCCATCCAAAGGAGAATCAACCAGTTGTTGAAGTTGGAAGAAGAACGAAGCAAGCTCTGAATCGAACTTCTCAAAGGAAGAAAAGTGTCAAAATATATTTTGATCTGAGCAAAACTGTAAATAATTTCCAGAAGGGAGAGTTGGTGTTACTTTGGAACAAGGCCAAAGAGAAATCATCGATGCATACAAAGTTTGAAGCGTTCTGGATTGGACCTTATGTTGTCAAGAAGATCTTAAGTTTTAACTCATATATGCTCCAGGACATGAAGGGTAAGATATTAATGCTACCTGTCAATGGGAAACATCTGAAAGGTTTCTTTTCCTAAGACTTTCTAATTCTCACTGTAAATAATTTTATTTTTCAGTTTGTATATTCTTACTCTGACTCCATAGCTCAATAGGTGGAAGCACCTAGTCATGAAAGGTTATAGATTCTTGACAACCCACAGGGGGTTATCATCCCACAATTGGATCCAATTGTTGAGATCAATTCCCGCTTCCAAAATTTCCCTCCCCTTTTCTATTTTCCCAACTTTTTTTCTCCATTTATTTTCCCTCTTCTATACTTACCCAAATTACCCTTTTCCTTTCTCCCTTCTATTCTCCCTGTCTAGTTACTATACTCGGTCATTTTTTGAAAAAGGTGGGTTCACAGGTTAGAAAACTCGTGGGTTCTCACTTCCATTCATATTCCCATATCATGAGTCTGATTGACTATTGTATCATCTTATACTTGACCGTTTATGCATTTGCAGGTTCGTGGGTTCAACCTTTCATATCCCATGTTCCACGATATACATTTTGCACCAAGAGATCCATGATCTACATTTTAACCATCAGACTCCCCGAGCTCCTCAGTATTTCATCCTTCCTTTATTGAGTCTGACCAACCACATTACAACACTTAGCCAATTTTTGACCTTTTGCAATGTCGGGTTCATGGGTTCCTGGGTTGGTGGATTCACAAAATTCCCAAATCCTAATTGCTCTTGTTCGTCCCCGCCACCTTCATGCTTTTCCCAATATGTATTTACTATGGTTTAATTCTAATAACTCAGCATGCAGGTTACAAATATCGTCATTAATAAGGGAAGGGCTTGAGGGGATTTCTCATTAAAGCACGGTTTGCGAAAGATTATATTATCTCTCCCAAATGCTCATTTTAAATATTATCTGGATTAAAAGAATGCTCTTGTCAACTAATGGAAGTAGCATCTCGACAGCAGTTCTGCGAAGATACTTTGAACATTTTTGGACGTGAGGACCAGAACTTCTAGTGGTCTAGAGAGTATTCTTACTATTCATCCCCTTCTGCTCAGAAGGAAATAATTTGGATGTCCAGAATTGCTAAGGCATGATGTCCCTCTCAAGTTTTCAACTGCAAGGAACTGGTTTCATGGTACGCTGAGAAATATATACCAAGTTAGCGGATTATTCAACTTCAATACCATTCTCCTGTCTCTCTTTCACCTCAAGTGTTCTATAAAATTTTGAAGCTCCTCGAGCCGACACTTACTTTCAAAGGGGAGGATTGCAGGGATTTCATGAAAAAACATGACAACGGCCTGGACCTCTTGCCTGAGTTCTTGGAGAATCGCGTGGCCATCCCTGAAGATATTACCAGGTTGCAAGTCAACTCGTTCAAATAACCCTTTCGAGAAATTGCTTGGTTATTCACCAGGGTGAAAGGCCAAGAAAGTACCGCTAGTATTTCTTGTATGATTCTTTATATCCTATATTTTACTCTCAAAGAGCAAGCCATTTTTTATTGAGGAAAACTAATTTCTATTGAAATATCTTCCCAATTATCACAGTACTAAAAGGATAAGAAATTATTTATGGCCTCTTATTTGGTATTTGCAATAGCATATTGTTGTCAATTTCCTAAATTGGTTATCTGCAAGAAGGTGAATTGTCAATTTGACCCAGTGACCTTTTGGCACCAAGTGTTGTGGAGGCACAAAGCTTCATTGCATTGTTATAGCAAGATTTGCCTCACCATTTCTATCTTGCACAGAGGGCCATTTTCATTTCCCTATGCAGACTTATCATCCCTTTTTGATAAATCGAGAGCTAAAAATAAACATTTTTCCACATATACGCTCCCTATCAGCTATACGTCAAGCATATACGCAGGTTGCTCCACTACAGCCCGCGTACATCGGTATTTGTGCTAGAAAATACAAAAATGGATTCGGGTTTCCATGTCACAACAATAGATCTCTAATCCTTGGCCTTCCATATACTAGAAACGTCCTGACTCGGCCCTTCAATTGCATTTTGAAGGCTATAAGAGCACAATTTCGAGCTATGGAAAAGAAGAGAAAGCATTCAACTTTGAGAGAAAAGTTACTCTGGAGAAATTACTTCATATTGAGTCTGCATCCCTTTGTCCCTCAAGTCTGAACACAATTTTCATCCCCCAAGCTCTTTCCCTATTGTTGAGAGAACCTCATTGTCTCTCTCCTTTGAGCTTGCCTTTGGTGGAGGATTGAAGTGGTGGAGGCCCAGTTGGAAGGAACTTGGTTCCTTGGTTTCGAACCGTGCCAACACAAAAGTTTGTAATGTTGACACTTATGTTGATCAATTATTAATAGAAATACTCCTTTCCCATCCTATTGGTATTGTGCAAATATATGATTATTATCCATGGGAATGTTTGTAATGTTTATTAATGGATTATGTTATATGATGTGCTAACCTTTTTAAATTATCACTATATACTTGCTTTTATTGTTTGATGAGAACTCATTGCAGGTATAAATCTTTGGGTCAAAGTGCTCAATGGTGGAACATCATCAAACGTTGGATCGAGGTAGACCTCTTTCTTATCTTGCACATTAGTTTATATAGCATACAGTGGAATTGAGTTGATTTCTGTAGTCATACCTGTCTATTGTGGTTTACCCATATCCATAGAGAGTTTTTCCCTCATAACAAAAATGGAGACTCCACTGGGGAGAGATCTTCCTTCTAAGCGTTGAAGTACGCTTTCTTCTTGCATTTCTCTTTTTTCTTTGTGCTTCTTGTCCTATCACTGCTTGACTGATTCTGTTCACTCTGAGTCTGAGTTTTCAGCCTTTTTTCCCTTGCCTAGCCTTGTTTTGAAACTTGTACGCTCCTTTTGCCTTGATAGTCACGTACAAACGTGATCTTCCTCTCTGCAAGCTGCGTATATACGCACTATTCTCCTGAAAAGTCATGTATACCACTTTTCCTTGCTTGTTTGCTTGGTTTAGTGACTGTTGGGTGAGTTTTGATGTTTGTTGAGCCTTCTTAGGTCTCTGTAGTGCCTGTTGAGCTTCTCTGGGTTGACAAGAAGCCTGTTGGGAGTTGAATTTATGGGTGTAGTCTTTCTCATTGTTTTTTCATTTTTGATTTTTCCTTGAACCCTGGGTTGTTTTGCTTGGCTGCTTGGTATTCTGCTTGAGTTATTTCATTTATACATGGTAGAATTTTTATATCAGGCTGTTTCTTAGTCCATGCATTTTCTTTCTGATATATTAAAAATACAAAAAAAAAAGCATTTTGCATTGGTTAACATTTTTGTCTTTGAACCTTTATCATTAGCTTAGTACATTTAGTGAAAGATTGCATTTTACTTCTGAATTGCAGAGTTGAAAATGAAAATTGCACTATTTTTATTAGCATATCATTCATTGAAAAGTTAAAGGTAGACTTTGCATTATATTCATATTTATCTTTTGCAGAGTCATAACATCATGAGTTTCACTTCCATACCCTTTTGAGTAATCACGGCCAATAAAATTTATGCTTTAAACTAAAATTGATTAGTCACGATTTTATTTTTAGGGTGCACAAACTAGTCTAGAATTTAGTGCCTTGGAATAGGATTTTGTGAGTAAACTTCTCCAAGGCAATTAAATCAACATATGTGTCTGAGACAGGGAGTTGAGAAGTCCATTGTATAATTGGTAATATCAGGAGGCTCCGCTCACACCGGATTTAATCATGAGGTCGTGCGAAGTTAGTTGAAGGGATAACCACTGGATACTCGCCACTGGATACTCGCCTATTGTCAGAGATATTTCTGCGTATTTTTTCGTATTTGGGGATCTTGCTAGTACCCATACCTCTGTGAGAGGCGGTGATTTCAAGGTTTCAGGCTTTTCTACACTACCCATATGGTGATCCGGACTTACAACTGCTCGCCTGTGCATCAGTTATATAGTGGTTTATTAGTTGCTTGACTTAGGTATCTCATAGGTTACTTGCAGGGGTTATTCTGCTTGTACCCTAGGTCAGATAGGGGTCAGACAACACACAGCCTTTATGAAGGATTACCTCTATGGGGGGATCTGACCGATTGGTTGTTAAGCCCATGAGGACCCCTATAACTGATTTTGTTACCTTCAAACATTAGCAGGGAGTCTCAAGTCCCTCTTGGATGAGGCATACCTTCTTTAGCGAGGGAGGCCACTCAGCCACTTTAGCCCGTTTGAATGCATATTGGCCGTTTGAATTTTTGGTATGCTCTTTGACTACTATTTGGCCTTATGAGTTTTCATTGGATTTCACCATCATGGATAGTGGAGTTTCTTTTGCTCCATCATTTGTTGCTACCTACCCCATGATGCCTACTCATTTCATGTGAACGGATCCTTCCACTTTTTACAATGGTGTGCAGAATTACAACACTCATTATGTGCCTTGGGTCTCTAGTGATTATTTTGTTCACATGTCTTCACCCGTGCAATCCTCTCCCTAGTCCACATATATGAATCCTAGCATGGGATCTGTGGGAATCATGGCTCTGATGCCTACTTCTTTGTTTGATATGAGTCGTGTCCCCATGGGAGGTTGGAACCTTCCCTCTTATGAATCCAATGCTAACTATGCTCTTCCAGGAGCTAGTGCTCATATGGGTACTTTCCTCACTTATTATGCACCACCCACGCATTTGTCGCCTGCCATGTCAGTTCCTTCGAACATTTTTCCCATGACTGGCCCTCAGATGCCTCCAGGTATTTCATATGGGGAAAACCAATTTTACGGTTCGGGATACCCTCTTTATGGAACCCCTTCACAAGGGGGAAACATATATAATCACTCGAATAATTCTTATCTGACCTTGGTACCTTCGTGGGCCTCAGTGATGATGCCCATCCAAACTTTTTCAGAACATTTTAGTGCAAGCTACTACCCTTTTGGGTAGGGACAGGGAGTAGACCAAGATCCTTTCTGGCCTACAACATTTCAAAACCAATCTTTCCTCGGACCTTGGAATCAAATACCTCCATCTATTGCTATCCCAGTCACTATTAGTCACACTGGTGCTCCATCGCCAACCTTTGTCGGTCATGTCGAAGATGGGTCGACATTTTCTACAAATTGTGTCAATAGCTCGCACTTAACCTCTACTAATTATGTTGGGGACACCATCCTTTTCACTCTTAATCATAGTTGGGTCACATCTCCATCCTCTATTCATCATTCAGGAGACGACTCTCTTTCCCCTGCTAATTACATCTAGAAGCCTAGAAGTCTCAAACGTAATCCTAAATTCCTTTGCATGACTTGTGAAGGAAATCACCTTACTCGTTTGTGTTCGGTTACTACCAAAATACCAAAAGCGTGGGGCTCACCCAAGAGCCCTTCGGATTCTGAGGCATCCTTGGTTTCTCCTCACACTACTTCTCCTTTGATTGCCTTGGTGGTCCCACCACCGCTATCCCCTCTCAACCTCACCCCCTTTTTTGAAGGTGAAGCATCTCTTGCCCCCATTTCTATGCATTCTCTTCAACCTATAATTGAAGAAGTCTCCACACCAATGCAATCTCTGTTCAACCCTACTCTCCTTGAAGAGAGTGATGCGCCTCTTAGTCATGTCATCAACATTCCTAACCCTACTCCTTTTGAACGAGAGAGGTTTATTCTTCCCCTGAATACTCTCCCTCCAAGTTCTGGCGAGGTTCCATACAATTGGCATAACCTGATGGAGCATCCCATACACCCACCTATGTCTTTTCCAGCAAGAGACATTATTTGAACCATCATGGAGAATATACACTCTGTTATCACTTTCTCCTCATCGACCTGGAGAGATTTGGGTTTTCTCAAGCTTTTGTCAGCTATCCGTAAGATACTAACGTTCCACAAAAGACCAAGATGGGAACCTTGACCTACCCCCTTACATGTTGATTAAAACATAAAAACAAGTCTTCATTAAGCTCTTTTCAAACTCGTCTAAAAACTGAAAAGATTGTCGAGTTATTTTTCCCTTTCACACTCGTTAAACTAGATTTGAAAGGTCATGAGTCTTAGTTAAGCTCTTTTCTAACTCGTTATCAAAAATAGAAAAGATCGTCGAGTGAACTTGTCTTTTTCACACTCGTAAATTGGATTTGAAAAGACATCTATTTGGCACAAGTTTACCCCTTTTTCACACCAAGTAGACTACAAGACATAAAAAAGGATATTTTTTGGCGTTAAGTTGTGATTGCTTCTCATGCCCTCGCTTGCAGTATTGAGCCTTTAGTCAATTCTCACTTTAAGTTATAAACCATTGCCTAAGAAGTTTTGCATCCTCAACCAAGCAGAGCCTTGTTTATATCCTTCGCAATTTGACACCCTATACCCTGGAGGAAACATCACCCCGAGTGTCCATTTCCCACATGCATTTCCTTGCATTAAGCATAGGTACGCTCCACTGCTAGAACTAGTTTTGATTACTTTCGACACTCGCTTCCTCCTCTGTATCATAACATTCATTTGTTATGAAAAAACAAAAAAAGTCGTGCAGGAAGGGACTACTATATTATAATTGACAGCAGTCATGTTGCCTTTGAACAGAGCACAAAATTATTGAGTCCTTGTGTCATAATAATTTTTGGTTTAGCATGGCCTTAGGAAGTTGATCTCGTTACAGAGTTTTCTCTGTCGACTAGTTACTCTTCCAGTCCCTATAGAGAACGTTATTGATGCCTTTTTCATCTCATAATCACATCATTGAGTCTATGCTGTTGGAGTCCACCATATGTACCATGCTCTTGTTCAAAGGAAGTCTCACAACTTGTGTCGGCCACTCTTCAGAAATCTTGACTTTGCATGTCAGCCATACCTTCAGTTTGTCTCATAATCACATGATACTATGGTCTTATCATGCACCTTGGCCCTACTTGCATCATCGGTAGGTCACCTTGAACCCAACAATCGATATTTCATCATTGCTCATTGATTGGGTGGTTTCTCTTGTGTTCGACGGCAAGACATCTATTCACACTTTGGTATTCGTGCAGTGTCTTGGATGCCATTAGGCTTATTGGTGGTTTCCTCGCCTTTGTCAGCAGTTTTCATCATTGGTTGTTATTCATAGGGTATTTTTCATGTACCGCTTGCATTTGATACACGTGAAAGATGCACAGGGTCGCTGGTTCATGAACATGTTCTTCTTCAAATCTCCAACAAATCATGAAGCTCCTACTTTGTTCCCCATGTTGACTAATGAGAGATGCCTTAATGCTCTCCTTTCAGCAGGTCTTTTTCCATCGACTTCAACTCATTTATTCTGGATATGGGACCTATAGTTTTATGAGTACCTTGAGGCTTGCAGTCATTAGTGGCAGGCTCTCTCTCCATTGACAGATGGGAATACATCAATGTCTCCTTATCAATGGATTTCTCAAGTGTTCGACACCGACTCCTTTATTCACACTTGTAGGAATGTACTCGGTGCCTTGATACCTACTTTCATTATTGGTAGGTTGTCTCGTGTTTGTTAATGGTATACCTCAATGACTGGTAATCAAATGATGTCTCATTATGTTTGACCTCAACTCCTTTATTCACATGATGTAGACTTGCACCCTTGGTGGATAGTGTAGAACAATTGAAGACATCACTGTGTGGTCGCGGCTTTCCTAAGCTATTGCTTCCCTTTCATTGGACCATCACCTGTTTGACTTTATGATAATGGGAGATCAGATTATACTCCATGGTATACATATATCTTCAGATTGATTTTGAAACTGGTTTCATTGGGCCTTGTTCGTGACTATGACAGCTTTTGGCATATAGCCGCAATTGTATGTTTCTATTCATGGCCACAAACACTTATTTGGTATATTTTCTTCATGGATCTCCATTTTATTCTTGGCAGCCATGTATGCAAATTCAGTCAAGAATGTAATGAGAAATCGAGTTCATCCAGTTGGTTCTCTACCACTCCACTCATGGGTTATTGATAATGTATTTTGGCCATCGCAGATACTCCTCTGATCTCACACATTAGGGGGCATCTGTTATAGCAATATTTGCATCACCATTGTTGTCTTGAACAGAGGGCCATTTCCATTTCCCTATGCAGACTTATCATCCCTTTTTGATAAATACAGAGATAAAAATAAACATTTTCCACATATATGTGCCCTATCAGTTATAAGGCAAGTGTATACGCAGGCTGCTCCACTACAGCTCACATACATCGGAATTTGTGCTAGAAAATACAAAAATGGAGTCGGGTTTCCATGTCACAACAATAGATCTCTGATCCTTGGCCTTCCATATACTAGAAACGTTCCGACTCAGCCCTTCAGTTGCATTTTGAAGGCTATAAGAGCACAATTTTGAGCTATGGAAAAGAAGAGAAATAATTCAACTTTGAGAGCAAAGTTACTCTGGAGAAATTACTTCATATTGAGTCTGCATCCCTTTGTCCCTCAAGTCTGAACACAGTGTTCAGCCCCCAAGCTCTTTTCCTATTGTTGAGAGAACCTCATTGTCTCTCTCCTTTGAGCTTGCCTTTGGTGGAGGATTGAAGTGGTGGAGGGCCAGTTGGAAGGAACTTGGTTCCTTTCTTTCGAACCGTGCCGACACGGAAGTTTGTAATTTTGACACTTTTGTTGATCAATTATTAATAGAAATACTCATTTCCCGTCCTATTGGTATCGTGCAAATATATGATTATTATCCATGGGCATGTTTTTAATGTTTATTAATGGATTATGCTATCTGATGTAATAACCTCTTTACATTATCACTATATACTTGCTTTGTTTGTTTGTTGAGAACTTATTACAGGTATAAAGCTTTGGGTCGAAGTGCTCAACGGTGGAACATCATCAAATGTTGGATCGAGGTAGGCCTCTTTCTTATCTTGCACATTAGTTTATATAGCATACAGTGGAATTGAGTTGATTTTTGCAGTCATACCTGTCTATTGTGGTTTACCCTTAGCCATAGAGATTTTTTCCCTCGTAACAGAAATGGCAACTCCACTGGGGAGAGATCTTCCTTCTAAGGGTTGAAGTACTTTTTCTTCTTACATTGCTCTTTTTTCATTGTGATTCTTGTCGTATCACTGCTTGAAATATTTTGTTCACTCTGAGTCTGAGTTTTTAGCCTTTTTGTCCTTGCATGGCCTTGTTTTAAAGCCTGTACGCTCCTTTTGCCTTGACAATTGCGTACACATGCATTCTGCCTCTCTACAAGCTGTGTATATATGCATTATTCTCTTGAACAGTTGTGTATACCACTTTTCCTTGCTTGTTTGCTTGGTTTAGTGACTATTGGGTGAGTTTTGATGTTTGTTGAGCCTTCTTAGGTCTCTTTAGTGCCTGTTGAGCTTCTCTAGGTTGACAGGAAGCATGTTGGGAGTTGAATTTATGGGTGTAGTCTTTCTCATTGTTTTGTCATTTTTTATTTTTCCTTGAACCCTGGATTGTTTTGCTTGGCTGCTTGGTATTTTGCTTGAGTTATTTCTTTTATACAGAGTAGAATTTTTGTATCAGGCTACTTCTCAGTCCATGCATTTTCTTTCTGATAGATTAAAAATACAAAAAAAAGGCATTTTGCATTGGTTAACATTTTGGTCTTTGAACCTTTATCATTAGCTTAGTACATTTAGTGAAAGATTGCATTTTACTTTTGAATTGTAGAGTTGAAATTGAAAATTGCACTGGTTTTATTAGCATATCATTCATTGAAAATTTAAAGGTAGACTTTGAATTATATTCATATTTATCATTTGCAGAGTCATAACATCATGAGTTTCGCTTCCATACCTTTTTGAGTAATCACGGCCAATAAAATTTACGCTTTAAACTAAAATTGATTAGTCACGATTTTATTTTTAGGGTGCACAAACTAGTCTAGGACTTAGTGCCTTGGAATAGGATTTTGTGAGTAAACTTCTCCAATGAAATTAAATCAACATATATGTCTGAGACAAGGAGTTGATAATTCCATTGTATAATTGGTAATATCAAGAGTCTCTGCTCACATCAGATTTAATCATGAGGTCGCGTGAAGTTAGTTGAAGGGATAACACCTGGATACTCGCCTAGCATCATATATATTTCTACGGATTTATTCGTATTTCGGGATCTTGCTAGTACCCATATCTCTGTGAGAGGTAGTGCTTTCAAGGTTTCAAGCTTTGATACCCTTCCCATACGGTGATCCAGACTTATGATTGCTTGCATGTGCATCAGTTATATAGTGGTTTGTTAGTTGCTTGACTTAGGTATCTCATAGGTTACTTGAAGGGGTTATTCTGCTTGTACCCTGGGTCAGAGAGGGGTCGGACAGCACACAGCCTTTATGGAGTATTACCTCTCTGGGGGGATCTGACCGACTGGTTTTTAATCCCACGAGGGCCCCTATAACTGATTTTTTTACCTCCAAACTTTAGCAGGGAGTCTCAAGTCCCTCTTGGATGAGGCATACCTTCTTTAGTGAGGGAGGTCACTCAGCCACTTTAGCCCGTTTGCATGCATATTGGTCATTTGACTTTTTGGTATGGTCTTTGACTGCTAGTTGGCCTTAGGAGTCTTCATTGGGTTTCACCATCATGGATAGTGGAGTTTCTTTTTCTCCCTCATTTGTTGCTACCTACCCCATGATGCCTACTCATTTCATGGGGACAGATCCTTTCCCTTTTTACAATGGTGTGCAGAATTACAACACTCAGTCCGCGCCTTGGGTCTCTAGTAATTTTTTTGTTGATATGTCTTCACCTGTGCAATCCTCTCCCTAGTCCAGATATATGAATCCTAGCATGGGATCTAGGGGAATCATGGCTCCGATGCCTACTTCTTTGTTTGATATGAGTCGTGTCCCCATGGGAGGTTGGAACCTTCCCTCTTATGAGTCCAATGCTAACTATGCTCTTCCAGGAGCCAGTGCTTGGATGGGTACTTTTCCCACTTATTATGCACCACTCACGCATCTGTCGCCCACCATGTCAATTCCTTCGAACATTTTTCCCATGAATGGCCCTCAGATGCCTCTGAGTATTTCATACGGGGAAAACCAATTTTACAATTCGAGATACCCTCTTTATGGGACCCTTTCACAAGGGGGAAACATATATCATCAAACGAATAATTATTATCCGACCTCAGTCCCTTCGTAGGCCTCAGTGATGATGTCCATCCAAACTTCTTCGAAACATTTTAGTGCAAGCTACTACCCTTCTGGGCAGGGACAGGGAGTACACCAGGATCCTTTCTGGAGTGCAATATTTCAAAATCAATATTTCCCCAAACCTTGGAATCAAATACTTCCATCTATCGCTACCCCAGTCACTGTTAGTCACAATGGTGCTCCATCGCCAACCTATGTCAGTCATGTCGAAGATGGGTCGACAACTTGCACCCAACCTCTGCTAATTATGTTGGGGGCACCATCCTTTTCACTCTGAATCATAGTCGTGTCACGTCTCCAGCCTTTATTCATCATTCAGGAGACGACTCTCTTTCCCCTGCTAATTACATCAAGAAGCCTAGACGTCTCAGACGTAAGCCTAAATTCCTTTGCAAGACTTGTGAAGGAAATCGCCTTACCCGTTTGTGCCTGGTTACTCCCAAAATACCAGAAGCGTGGGGCTCACCCAAGAGCCCTTCGGATTCTAAGGCATCCTTGGTTTCTCCTCACACTACTTCTCCTTTGATCACCTTAGTGGTCCCACCACTACAATCCCCTCTCGACCTCGCCTCCTTTTTTGAAGGTGAAGTGTCTCTTGCCCCCGTTAATATGCATCCTCTTCAACCTATAATTGAAGAAGTTTCCACACCAATGCAAATTATGGTCAACCCTACTCTCCTTGAAGAGAGTGATGCGCCTCTTAGTCATCTCATCAACATTCCTAACCTTGCTCTTTCTAAATGAGAGAGGTTTATTCTTCCCCTGAATACTCTCCCTCCAAGTCTTGACGAGGTTCCATACAATTGAGATGACATGATACGGCATCCCATACCCCCACCTATGTATTTTCCAGCAAGAGACATTATTCGAACCATCACGGAGACTATACACTTCGTTAGCACTTTCTCCTCATTGACCTAGAGAGATTTGGGTTTTCCCAAGATTTTGTCAGCTATCCATAAGATACTAACGTTCCACAGAAGACGGAGACAGGAGCCTTGGCCTTCCCCCTTACATGTTGATTAAAACATTAAAACGAGTCTTAGTTAAGCTCTTTTTCGACTCGTCTAAAAACCGAAAATATTGCCGAGTGATTTTTCCCTTTCACACTCGTTAAACTGGATTTGAAAGGTCATGAGTCTTGGTTAATCTCTTTTCTGACTCGTTATCAAAAATAGAAAAGATCGTCGAGTGAACTTGTCTTTTTCACACTCGTAAATTGGATTTCAAAAGACATTTATTTGGCATAAGTTTGCCCCTTTTTCACACCAAGTAGACTACAAGACATAAAAAAGGATATTTTTTGGCGTTAATTTGGGATTGTATCTCAAGCCCTTGTTTGCAGTATTGAGCCTTTAGCCAGTTCTCACTTTGCGTTATAAATTGTTGCCTAAGCAGTTTTGCATCCTCAACCAAGCAGAGCCTTGTTTATATCCTTCGCAATTTGACACATTATACCCTAGAGGAAACATAACCCCGAGTGTCCATCTCTCGCATGCATTTCCTTGCATTAAGCATAGGTATGTTCCACTGCTAGGACTAGTTTTTCTTACTTGCGACAGTCGTTTCCTCCTCTATATCATAGCATTCATTTGTTATGAAAAAACAAAAAAAGACGGGCAGGAAGGGAGTACTATATTATAATTGGCAGCAGTCATGTCACCTTTGAACAGAGCACAAAATTATTGAGTCCTTGTGTCATCATAATTTTGGGTTTATCATGGCCTTAGGAAGTTGATCTCGTTATAGAGTTTTCTCTATCGACTGGTTACTCTTCCAGTCCCTATAAAGAACGTTATTGATGCCCCCTGCATCTAATAGTCACATCATTGAGTCTATGATGTCAGATTCCACCATATGTCTCATGCTCTTGTTCAAAGGAAGTCTCACAACCTGCGTCAGCCACTCCTCATAAATATTGACTTTGCATGTCGGCCATACCTTTAGTTTGTCTCAGAATCACATGATATTATGGTCTTATCATGCACCCTAGCCCTACTTGCATCATCGGTAGGTCACCTTGAACCCAACAATTGGCATTTCATCATTGGTCGTTGACTGGGTCATTTCTCTTGTGTTTGACAGAAAGACATCTATTCACACTTTGGGATTCGTGCAGTGTCTTGGATTCCATTAGCCTTATTGGTGTTGTCCTCACCTTTGTCATTGGTTTTCATCATTGGATGATATTTAGAGGATCTTTTTCTTGTACCACTTGCATTTGATACACGTGAAAGACGCACAGGGTCATTGGTTCGTGAACATGTTCTTTGTCCGATCTCCACCAAATCATGAAGCTCATGATTTGTTCCTCGTGCTGACTGATGAGAGATGCCTTAATGCTCTCCTTTCAATGGGTCTCTTTCCATCGACTTCAGCTCATTTATTTTGGATATGTGACCTAGAGTTCTATGAGTACCTTGAGGCTTGCAATCGTTAGTGGCAGGCTCTCTCGCCATTGACAGATGGGAATACATCAATGTCTCCTGATCAATGGACTTCTCAAGTGTTCGACACCGACTCCTTTATTCACACTTGTAGGAATGTACTCAGTGCCTTGATACCTACTTTCATTATCGGTAGGTTGTCTCGTGTTTGTTAACGATATACCTCAATGACTGGTAATCAAACGTTGTCTCGTTATGTTCAACCTCGACTCCTTTATTCACGTGATGTAGACTTGCACCCTTGGCAGATAGTGTAGAAGACTTGAAGACATCACTATGTGGTCACAGCTTTCCTGAGTTGTTGCTTCCCTTTCATTGGACCAACACCTGTTCGACTTTAGTGATCATGGGAGATCAGATTATACTCCATGGTATATAGATATCTTCAGATTTATTTTGAGACTAGTTTCATTGGACCTTGTTCGTGACTATGACAGCTTTTGGCATATAACCGCAATTGTATGTGCCTATTCATGGCCACAAACACTTATTTGGTATATTTTCTGCATGGATCTGCATTGTATTCTTGGAAGCCATGTATGCAAAGTCATTCAAGAATGTAATGAGCAATCGAGTTCGTCCAGCTGGTTCTCTACCACTCCACTCCTGGGTTATTTATAATGTATTTTGGTCATCGCAAATACTGCTCTGATCTCACACATTAGGGGGCATCTATTATAGCATATTTGCCTCACCATTGTTATCTTGCATAGAGGGCCTTTTTCACTTCCCTATGCAGAATTATCATCCCTTTTTGATAAATCCAGACCTAAAAATAAACATTTTTCTACATACACGCGCCCTATCATCTATACAGCAAGTGTATACATAGGCTACTCCACTACAACCCGCGTACATCAGAATTTGTGCCAGAAAATACAAAAATGGAGTCGGGTTTCCATGTCACAACAATATATCTCTAATCCTTAGCCTTCCATATACTGGAAACATTATGACTCGGCCCTTCAATTGCATTTTGAAGGCTATAAGAGCACAATTTCGAGCTATGGAAAAGAAGAGAAAGCATTCAACTTTGAGAGCAAAGTTACTCTAGATAAATTACTTCATATTGAGTCAGCATCCCTTTGTCCCTCAAGTCTGAACATAGTGTTCAGCCCCCAAGCTCTTTCCCTATTGTTGATAGAACCTCATTGTCTCTCTCCTTTGAGCTTGCCTTTGGTGGAGGATTGAAGTGGTGGAGGCCCAATTGGAAGGAACTTAGTTCCTTGGTTTCGAACCCTGCTGACATGGAAGTCTGTAATGTTGACACTTCTGTTGATCAATTATTAATAGAAATACTCCTTTCCCGTCTTATTGGTATCGTGCAAATATATGATTATTATCCATGGGCATGTTTGTAATGTTTATTAATGGATTATGTTATCTGATGTGCTAACCTCTTTACATTATCTGATGTGCTAACCTATTCTTCCTCTTTACAAGAGGAAGAAGAACATCGCGTCGAAAGTAACATCAACAGCTTCTCCCTCGAAGATATGGAGCTCGAGGCCGACATCGAGAAAATGTTTCCTAACATTGATAAGCCAAGAGGCACGGCCCGCTAGAATCTGTCATTGGAAATTATTGAGAATGAGACCTTCGTTGAAGAAGAGTCATTTGTATTTCAGAGAATTTTATTTGACAGCAAATCTAAGAAACTAATTATTGAGAAGAGTGATGTGAAGAATAAAAAAGGGAAATCTCATTCAGAGGTTAACCTAAGAAATATGCAGCCTTCCCAGATTTCCATAATCCATAGAGCTATCAGTGATGCATTGAACGACTCCATTGGAGGTCTCAAAATGGAAAATACAAAATTAAAGGAGAGGATTAAGGAACTGGAAGAGACCTTAATGCCTCTTCCACTCCTTTCCATCCCTTTGGCAATTGTTGGACCCACCACGCTCGCTACTAAATTAAAAGGATCCTCAAGCTTACTTACATCAGCCAGGAGCTATGTGGAGAATAATATCAAGAAAAGAATGGAATTGATCACAGAAGCTTGGGAAATTTCAAAGAACATGATTTGTTTTGGGTTGAGGGCGCAAGCATTTCATGAGTATTTGCAAGCCGACCTAAAAAATGAAGAAGGTTTTTACCTTGATGTTGTGGTACCCTTTGGTGTTAAAGTTTCCAACATGACAGAGCTAAGGAGAAGAGAGGAGGATATTTCCTCTCCAAGTCGGATTAAATAGTTGAATGCGTGCTGGAAAGAAAAGATAAAAAACTTGAATAACATTGTTCAAGCATGCAGCCAAGCCATATCAAGGAGGGAAGAACTATTCAAAAGGCTCATGGAGGTGGACCTAGATGGAAGCACTAACGAAGTCCAAGATCCCAAATTGATCCTCAACTCGTTGTTACTAACAAAGCAACAGTTTGATGAGCAAGTTGATATTTTTAAAGGGTTGTCAATTAAAAAGTTCTATGGTATAGTTGAATATAATGAGGACGACATAGACAATTGGCTAGTGGACTACTCTGTAAAAAATCAGGATATTGAAGAAGCATTACATGGCATTTACCTTGATCTGAGAGACTTGGAGGGTGAGTTGTTCAACATCAAAATTCGGCATGAAATCAACGTGGCACCAACGAAAAGTTACATCGAAGAATGGTTCAATAAATCTATCAATAAACTCACCAATGAAGGGCAAGAAGCAGTTGAGACAGTTCTTGTAACCATTGATGAAAACGATAAAAGGACATCAGCAATCAAGTGAAAGAACGAGAGATCATCATAGTAAGTTTATGTTGATCATATCCTTCTTTTTTCTTTATCAATTCCTTGATCCATTTATGCCACCTCTTTCATTAGAAAGGTTTAACCAAAGTCTAATAACTCCTCTTTTCTTCTTACCAGGTCTTGATGTTCTTCTACCGCCCATCGTCTTCCTTCTAAAATCTTATTTATTGTAATTATTTGATTTATGGTCCGCGGGAGCCCCAATCCCAGTCTTTAAGAAAAACGCATTTAAAATTTCAAAGAATATGTAATAGACTATATATTTTTTAGTAATTTCAAGAGAGTTACTTTGGGAACAATCTCGAATGTGCTTTGTAACCATGTTTTCATAATATAAAGTATTTTAGGTTGATCTATCATTATTTTTTTTTGAGTTTCCCATGTGTCCACTATGTTAAAGTTCTCTTATGCATGCAGATCATCTTCTTTTTATTTAATGTGATCCAAAATATTTATCTTAAACTATGATGGATGTTAGGAAATTTTGCTTATTTACTTTAAATGTGTGAAGTGTGTGATTCATGGTCCTTTCTCAGGAACTTTCTTTAAAAAGAAACAAAAACATTTTCCTTTTATTTTCTTGCAATATTTATGTTTCTTTGAATTACTGCGATGGACTTTTGTCAAGTCCCACATTTTGAATATATAGAAATCCCAAGAAAATCTAAAGAGTACCACCTCTATAAAAACACAGGGGGATTTAAATCCTCGTGAGGTTGTCGTTTAGGTCCTAACAGATTCAAGCATCAACAAAAAATCACACTCATACTATTCACATATTAAACATGACAAAAAACCATACCATATCAACCTTTAACTTCATGCTTATGCAGTATGATAACCATTTATTTCTTGTAGCGCAAATATCCCAAGTCTTAATGCGTCTGAACTTATATCTATATCTTTTATATATTAAAAAAAATCAAATCGTATGACTATAATCCTTATATCATGTGCCATATGCATTGATTAATCATTTCCCATATATGTTTTAATATAACTCCAAGTCAACTCATATACATAAAGTTTGAAAAACCAAAACTTCATACCCTTCCATGCTTTGACTATATTGATAACATATCTAATTGCCACATTGAAAATGTCAGGTACATATATATATGTTAGGCCCCAAACCAAAATGAAATCACATAACTCCTTTAAATCTTATGCAACTCAAAATTTTAAGCTCGACATACCTTGAATGCCAAAGTATGGCAAACAAAATTTCAATTTCACTTACACATATGTGTATAATCACATAGGTACACATATGCCCTTTGCAAATAAATAATTTCATGAATGCTAAATTTAATGTTGTCATTATGTTGAGAAGAGAACATAGTACTTCGTAAAGTATTTTGTGTCAGTCAAGATGAAAATATGACCAACAGAAGATGAAGGATTGATTGGTCCAATGAACTCTAATACCCATTTAGAGAAAGGAAAATCAAGTAATATTGTTCGTAAAGGCATAGCAGAGAACTTTTCTCTACTGGCGGAATTTTGGCATTCAATACAAACTTGTACAAACTTATATCAATCCCTAAATACTGAAGGCCAATAGTAACCAGTTATTAAAATTTTGTGAGCAACAACTTTGGCAGCAAAATGTCCACCAATGTGTCAAAATTTGTCGATCCATGAATTTCTTTCAAAATATTTTGGGTTGTTGTATCATCCACACAATATAACAAAAGTCCATGAGCAGTCCTCTAGAAGAGTGAAGTATTGAGGATTAGATATTTCGAGGCCTCAAGTCCATCCCTTCTTCATTCATGGTGTTCAAGATTATCGGGACATCTCTCATATTGTAAATAATAAAGTATATCATCATACCATGGATGTGTTGCTAAATCAAGATTTCCATACTTAATTAGAAATAGTGCAGACTGGGAATTCTCATTGTTTTCAAAACAATATCATGGTTCAGGATGTTGAACCAGGTATAAGGTTAGATCATGTTCCTTGATTGTATTGGAAGTTGTGATCGTGAAATATTTTTTTTGTATTTTGGCAAGATAATGTGAAATCTTTCTAGATAAGTGCATTCCTGAAAGAAAAAATTTTACTGCAGGTAAAGGGACTTTCACTTGAGTTTGGTTGGTTGGTATAAAATGACGAAAATTTTCAATAGCTTTAACAAGAGAAAAAAGTGTGTTTTTATATTAAAGTATATTTGAATTCATCATTAGATGGACTCTGACTCATGTAAGTTAATGATTGCTCATTTTTGTGATCATCTTTCTGAAGAAGAATTAGAGAGATAGTTTCTTCAATGGAATTTGTGTAAATGATAAAATATTTTTCAAATCAGGCTTTTCTAATACTGGTGCAAAACTAATTGCATTTTTAATTTCTACAAAATACTTTTTCGTAATGTCATTCCAAGAAAAATATTGATCTTGCTTTAACATATTATGAATAGGTTTTACCATTCTAGCAAAATCATGAATAAATATTCTAACAAAATTAATCTTACCCATGAATGATTGGATTTCCTTCTTAGAAGATGGGACTTTAATATTTTGAATGGAAATAACCCTTTCCGGATCCATATTTTTCTTTTCTAAGTAAAAAATGTATTACCTCAAGGGTTCAAAGAACATATACATATGGAGGAGCATGTAGTATGTTCATCCAAAACATGGAAACCAGAACCAGACCTAGGCCTTGAAAAGATGTCCATAACCATACTAATTGCTATAACTAAGATAAGCAAAAGAGACCTGAGAAAAAGGGAGGCATGAACCCAATATTGTGTTGTTTTCTAACATTTAACAAAATGAAAAATAAACTGGAGAGTGTCATACATTGTATGCACCTTGACCACCATCATCCGGTGGAAAGTGAGGCAGAGCTGGAGCGAAGGCAAAAGGATAACAGTAGGTTGGGTATTTTGTTTTCACAGGCTTGCTTGAGAAAGAGTCGAAGAACATATCCAGTTGATGATTGAGGATTTCTTGGTGGTGAAGCTGGTTTGCAACGTCCCTACGCAATTCTAATTTGAGATGCAATTGCTCCTTAGAGAAGCCCTATTGTGGAATCAACTTGGCAATTGTTTCCTTGGACTGTGTGATCCAAATTTTATGAGTAGAATGAAATGAATATAGATTATTAATAGGTGTTTAACACAAAATAATAGAGATACAATAAAATTGGTTTTCTATTCAACAAGGAAATAAGTTGAAACTGTAAAATGCAGTGGAAACAAGCTTGTTGGAATGGTGGTGGCGTATCTCTGAGAAGAGATGTGACGGTTGCCCTCATTCACAAGAATATGATTAAAATGAGGCTCTGAAGGAATTTTTACAATAAAAAAGAATTCCAAAAACCTAACCCTAGGAGATGAAGCGCCAAAAGTCATGTGGGCCCTGTTTGGGTAAGTTAGTACATCAACTTCCCGGGGTCGTAACTTTTGCATACGATCTTCGTTTTAGGTGTATGATAGCTCATTGGAAAGGTGTCGTCGAGGAGATTCATTTTGGGGGATCAATCATGACTTCATCCATCATTGAGAATATATATCCTGAAAAACCTTCATTTAGGCCCTCAAAATGCCCCCGAAAGTTAAAACTGCTAAAAATAGTAAATTGCCAAAATTGTCAGAAAATTGTTTTGAGCCAATTGGAAAAGGTGGGTGGCCACCAATGTCCACCTGGATCAATCCTCCCTCTTTAGGAAGAAATTTTCTCCATTGCATTGAGTTCCCCCATCAGATGAGGAAATTTCTGTTGAATTTGGCCCAGGGTGAGCCACTTGCCTTGGTGCAAGAGCTGCCCCGCTTTGACGACTCGATAAAGATGGATCCTTTATTGTCAAGTGACCTTGATATATGTATCCACAATTTGATCATTGGATTCATGTTGTATGTAGTCGGGGTTGAGCTCTATTGGTTTCATATGCTATGCTACATCTAAGGTGTCCAATAATGGTGGGAAATAAGGGCAAAGGAGATCCACGTTGAACACTGGGTGCAGGCCAAGGAAAGGAGGAATGTTGAGCTCAAAAGAATTATCTCCCAAGGCCTTGGTGATGGTGTACGGCCCATAACAGAGTGGGTGAATATTTCGATGGAGTCTTGTAAGGTGTTCTTTCTGCAAGTCCAACCAAACTTTGTCGCCCACCTAAAACTTATGTGGCACTTGATGTTGATCATGGCATTACTTGTACTTGTCATTGGACTTCTGTAGGATATCCTGAACCTGTTGGAGGATGTGTTGGATCTGCTCAATGAATCGGTTGGCTTTTTCAGCTTCAGTTGGAGCAGGAGATGAGTCAGTCAAGGTGACCGCAAGGGGAAGTGCAACATATATGGGACCCAATGGTTGGAATCCCAAGCCCACCTTAAAGGTGTTGTGGTCAGTTGAGCTATGCAGGGCTCGGTTGTAGCTATGTTGGACATAGGGAAGGTTCTCATCCCATGTGAAAGGGTGATTTGAAGTATACATGTGAAGGATATGCATAATCATTCGATTTTCGACTTCGGTTTGTCCATCTTTCTGGGGGTGGAAGGTCATGGATTTGGTGAGCTTGGTGTCCAGCAGTGAATAGAGGCTTGACCAAAATGTGTTGAGAAATCAACTATCCCAATCTGAGACAATAGTTTGTGGGATTCCAAAATGTACCCAGACTCATTCAAAGAATATCTTGGCAGTGGCCTCTGTTGTGATGTTCTTCTTACAGGCAACCAGAATCACCATCTTAGAAAACTGATCAACAACCACAAAACAACAGTCATTTCCCTGCTTGGTGGATGAGAGGCCCGACATGTATTCCATTGATATGGATTCCCATGGCCTGTCAAGAGTAGGAAGAGGGGTGTACAGGCCCTATTTCTTAGTGGTCAGTTTGCAATAGTTCAGGCAGTGCAGAACCTAATATACTAGTTGACCTCCTGTTGAAGTTTCGGCCAATAGAAATGTTTCTATAGCATCGCCATTGTCTTTTAGACATCGAAGTGTCCTGCCACCCAGTTGTAGTGGGATTCCCAAATAATCTTCACTCACACGCTTGATGGAACACAGATGTGGCCTAGAAGACACAACAACCCATTCTAAATATGGAAATTATCGACAACTGCGTTTGCACCCAACATTTGGTAGGTGGTGGTGAAGTTCGGGTCTGTCTCATAGATTTGGGGCCATCCAGAGGTCTCATGGCCACAAGAGTCTAGCACCGTGGTGAGTGTCGCGACCGGCGGTCTGTTGAGGCAATCAACGATGCGATTGGTGCTTCGTGTTTTATACTTGATGTTGAGGTGGAATTACTGCAAGTATGTGGACCACTTTTGATGGCAATCATTCTGCAATTTTCTTTGTGTCTGCATGAACTGTAGTGGCTTATGATCAGTGTGGATGACTCTCTCCTTCCTAATAATGTAATGTCTCCAATGGCGGCAGGTTTGCACAATGGAGTACATCTATTTGTCATAATTAGGGTACTTACAGACAGCATCTGATAGTGTCTCACTATGATAGGCCACGGGGTGGCCGTGCTGAGTGAGAACAGTGCCCACTGCATATTATGAAGCATCTATCTCGATCTCAAAGGGTTGTTGCAGGTATGGTAGTGAAAGTACTAGGGCTGATCACAAGTGTTGCTTCAAATCGTCGAACGCTTGTTGTTGGGACCATCCCCACACAAATTTAGCCTTACCACCACCCATGGTTATTTGGCTAAGGGCCCATGCAATATAGGAGAATCCCAACACGAACCTGCGGTAGAAATTGGCAAGGTCTAAGAAGATCTGAAGCTCAGTGAGTGTGGTTGGGGCCGGCCAATCACGGATGACTTGGATCTTGGCTGGATCCACATGTACGCCATGTTGATCAATTATGCAACCCAGGTAATGGACCATGTCCATGTCCATGTCCATGTCGAAGGAGCATTTTTCCAAGTTGGCATATAGCTTGTGTTACCGCAGGGTGTGCAAAACCTGTTGAATATGCTGCAAGTGTTCGGCCAAGTCTTATTGTAAATGAGAATGTAATCCAGATACACCACTACAAAAGTATTGGTGAATGGTCATAGGATATCGTCCATCATCCTCATGAAAGTGGTTGGACCATTTGTCAAACCAAAGGGCATGACCAACCATTCAAAAAGGCCTTCCTTTGACTTGAAGGCAGTTTTCCATACATCTATCTGTTCTATGGGGACCTGATGGTAGCCAGACTTTGTATCAATCTTACTGAAGTATTTGACCCCCGTGATTTGATCAAGGAGGTATTAGATTCGAGGAATTGGGTACCGGTTTCTGACTGTGATTTTATTCAGAGCCCGGTAATCAATGCAGAGTCGCCAGGTTCCATCTTTCTTTTGTACCAGCACGATTGGGCTCCCACAAGGTGATCAGTTGGGACGAATGTGCCCCTTGTGGAGTAGTTCTTGGATCTGTCGCTTGATCTCCTCATTCTTTAACGGAGAGCAGCGATAGACTGGGCCATTGGGCAACGGTGCGTCAGGGGTCATATCGATGGGGTGCTTGACCTGGCAGTGCAGAGGTACCCCAATAGGTGAGGAGAAGATATCTAAGTATTCTTCCATGACCTTATCTACTTCCTTCTGTTGTGTGGAGAGGTTTTCCATAGAGACCCTAGATGTGGTTGTGATCTTTCACTTATTCTGAGAGTGAATCACGAAGAAGACAAACTTCCCCATCTGAGAGATGACCTTCCTGCATTGCTTAGCAGAGATCAAGGAAATAGCACTAGGTGGGACTGCCTCAGGTATCTTGTACAATTTCATGTTCAAAGTAACAATAACACTACGAGGCCTAGAATTATATACAACATGACGTTTCCATAAATAATTTTGGCCCAAAAGAACATCACAAACTTCAAGAGGAGAAACATCACATAATACCTTGTCTTTGACGGGCTTGATGTCGTATGACAGTCGGCACTGTTGGCTAACGCGGAGATCACTTCCTTGTTAGAGCCATCCAATGGTGTAGGGTTGTGGGTGCGGTGTTGTCGATAGGGCCAGCCACTTGATGAACTCTATTAATATGACGTTCTTCTGGATACTGCTATCCACGATGAAGTGTAGTGAGGTGCCTTTTACACACATATGTGAATGGAAGAGGTGTTCTCCTTCTTCTAGCTCATTTGGTTCACCAGGCTGGAGCTTGGTGGTAGCAGCGGTGGCACTGGGTTCCGCATCAATGATCCATCTTCCCCTTTCCGGTTCTAGCTCAGAGTCTGAACCCGCATCTAATTAAGAGGCTTTCACTTTGGCCACCAGCGATTGCTTTGAGAGGCAGTCAGCAATGTTATGCCAAGGGCTCTTATGGAAGTCGCACCACTTCCTAGTATCTTTCTTTGTCTTTCCGATGTCCTTCTTTGCTTGCGGCTTGGACTAGTTTTCCTGATACTGTCCATATTTTCTCTGTCCTTTGTTCTGTGGGTTGGGTCCACCCTTTACTAGTTTTTTTTGTGAGGGGTTCCTAGGCCCAAATTGTCGCATCTTTTGTTTGAGCTTCTGCTCGATTTTGACGGCATATCGGTAGGACGCACCCAAGGATGAGATGTCCAAAAATTCCATTTTGGTCTCGATGTATCTATGTAGAGCGTTGTGATACTTGATCACCAAATGTCGCTTCGAATCTTTGATACCCAGCTTGGTGCACAAGGTATGAAAGATATTCGTGAAATCTGGCACTGCTTGGTCTCTTTCTTGCCACAGTGTGATCTATTTGGTATACAAGTCGTCATAACTTTCAACAGGGTAGTATTGTTCCTTAATAGAATCCCTAAAGGAATCCTAGGTGGTTGTGACTATAAATAATGAGGGTTCCTCTATTTCCTTTTGCTCACAGAAATTTTCCCACCAATCTTTGACATGGGGAACAGCTTCGAGGAGCGCAAAAGTAATCTTTTCTCTATTCGAAAAGCTATGGACAGAACAATACCCTTCCAGTAGATTCAACCACTTGTCTATAACATCTGTGTTTATCTGACCTTCAAATATAGGAATATTGAAGTTTATTTGTACCGTGAAGGGGGTGGCGCCTCCACTCGAAGAAGATGCATCGCCTATTGGTAGTCGCCGAAGGATTTGCGCGAAATTATCCATCATCTCGTTCCTTTGTTGCATGAGGGCTTCCTCAATCAATAGTTTGAAAGGATCTCCTATCCCATCATATTTCTTTTCTCCTGCCATGAGAGGTCGCTTGGGTGTGCGAGAGCTTTTGTCCTCAAGAGAAACAAGCTCGAGACTCAACTCTTTGTACTCCAACCTCGTTGGGGCCATGCATTAAGACGAAAAGGAACGGACCGCTCTGATACCATTGATATGGATTTTATGAGAAGAACAAAATGAATACAGATTATTAATAGGTTCTTAACACAAAATAACAAAGATACAGTAAAACTGGTTTTCTATTCAATAAGGAAATAAGCTGAAACTGTAAAATGTAGCGGAAACAGGCTTGTTGGAAAGGTGGCAGCGTATCTCTCAGAAGAGATGTGATGGTTGTGCTCATTCGCAAGAATATGATTACAGTGAGACTCTAAAGGCCTTTTTACAATAAACAAGAATTTCAAAAACCCTAGACATCCAAAATCCTAACCCTGGGAGATGAAGCGCCAAAAGTCATGTGGGCCCCGTTTGGGTAAGTTAGTACATCAACTTCCCAAGGTCGTAACTTTTTCATACGATCTCTGTTTAGGTGTATGATAGCCCATTGGAAAGGTATTTTCAAGGATATTCATTTTAGGGGCTCAATAATGCCTTTGCATATCATTGAGAAGATCTATCCCAAAAAACCTTCATTTAGGCCCTCAAAATGCCCCAAGAAGTTAAAACTGCTAAAAATAGTAAACTGCCAAAATTGTCATAAAACTATTTTGAGCCAGTTGGAAAAGGTGGGTGGCCACTGACATTCACCTGTATCACTGTGTAACCATTGTATTTAGACCAACATTTTCCAAAATGTCTTCTTCAATTAACATGGGATCCACTTCTTCTAGAATATGGAAACCCTTGTACTCCTTTGGCTTCTAAGTCAGCTATTTGTCATCCACTTGAGAGGAAGGGGATAAAATATTCAAGGAATTCACATGGGTGATCATCCTTGAGGTAGAAATAGGCCAGAGTGGAGGCAGAGGGAATTCCTCCTCCATGAAGACCGGGCCCCAATCATTTTTGTCCCAATTTTGAGCTATGGAGGGAGACACGACTACATGCAGAGTAGGGTGATGAGATGAAGCAACAGAAAGAGTAGGGCAAGTGCATCTAAATAATAAGCTATAATAGGTTGGGCCAAATTTTGGCTTGCCTTGCTCTCGCCGCATGGTGGAAGTGAGGATACAGAGTAGATCAAGCAGAGGAGGAGATGAAACCAAATTATATGAAGCCAGAAGCGACGTTGTGAGAGACAGAAGAACTGTTAACAAAATTAGAATGGCATGAAAGGAGTTCTCAACACGCATAAACATTGTAATTATTCTGGTTATGGCCATGGTAAATTCCATAGAGATTGAATTTATGGCACTCAATGTCCAAGTACCAGTGTGAATGGAAACCAACACTTTGTCAAACCTACACAATAACTTCCCCATATGGTCTAGACACCCATCCATCTCATCTGCATTAAAAATCAGCATCATGAGGGATAAAAGGAGGGTGGTGGCAGTCTCCAACAAAATGATTCTTTGCATGCTCTCCAGGTGGCACCCCATATGGGTAATCTCTAGAGCCATATTAATGCCTCAGTAAGATACAATATGTCTGAGGAATTTTCCTACAATGACACCAAAAATTGATTTTGTAGGATTCAATGACATTCCAATTTTTCTGCAGCAAAGAAAAAAAAATTAAGATGATCAAAATGATCTTCTCGTGATTTTGAATAAATAGTTAAATCATCAAGATAAATTTGAATTATTTTACCGATTAGATCATGAAAATTTATTTGTATATCTTGTTGAAAGGTAGAACCTGCATTAATTAATCCAAAAGGATTTTTTTCATAGGCAAAGGTGCTCCAATGTGTGGTAAAGGTGGTTTTATATATGTGAATCCTCTTGACATGAATTTGATTGTATCATGAAAAAATGTCAAGAAGTGACATCATCTGAGATCATGCCACTTGTTGTAAAATAAGTTATATATTAGGAAGAGGAAAATTATCCTTAACACTTTCCCTATTCAAGGACCAGAAATCAACACATAATCTGATATCTTTGTTATTTTTCCATACCGGGACAAGGTTTGATACCCATTTTGAATACATAACAGGAAAAATTATATTGGAATTTATGATATTTTCAATCTCTTTCCTAATCATCGCTTCTAGTGCATGATTAATTGGCCTTTTCCTTACTGGTTTTGCTTCTTCTTTAATAGGAATTATGTGTTGTATTATACTAGGATCAAAACCACAGAAATATTCATAAGACCGTGCAAAGATGTCTCAAAATTCACGGAAAAGATCCATAAATTTATGCTTCTCTTGTTCTAAACATTGAGCTACAATCTTTAGAGTCTTTGGATCTTCTTGAGTCCCAATGTTCACGGAAATGGTATTTCCTATCTTTATTTTTTATTCCTCCTCTTTGTTTTCCTTTTTATTGTTTACATCACTAGATGAGAATGAGATTTCCACAGGAGTCAACCCCTTTACAAATTTGTTATA
This sequence comes from Picea engelmannii, assembly GCA_009831015.1. Lineage (NCBI taxonomy): Eukaryota > Viridiplantae > Streptophyta > Pinopsida > Pinales > Pinaceae > Picea > Picea engelmannii. The sequence continues at coordinate 954 of WSFP011385892.1, read as the reverse complement.
TTCTAGAGATATAATATCCTCCCTTTTCAAGGGTGCATTCTGCAAAAAGGCACATATGCTTTCAACGTCCAGAAAAACTTGCCAAGATTCAACATTGTCTAAAAATGAGGATGATATAATGACATAAATGTACAATCTGGCATTTTAGGGAGAAATTTCCTTGTAGGGATTGTTGCAAAAACAATTAGCCTATCTTCCATTGAATTCAAATCTCTCCTAATATGAGTAATATTGAAAGATAGAATATTATAAATTAACTGCCAAACTGCTTCTGTATATATATTTAGCAATTTATTATATGGGGTATAAATTCTCTTAACCAGATTGATTATAAGCTCAAAATCCCCAAATACAGAAAGATGATAACAGCCTAGATTGAAAGCATTATCTATTCCAAGAATCAATGCCTCAAATTTTGTTATGTTATTAGTACATGCAAATTCTAATCTGTAAGATAAATTATGTTTTTTTCCTACAAGTGAATACAGTATTATACCAACTACATTTCCTTCACTAAAGCATGGACCCTCAAAGTGCATGTTCCACATACCATCTTTAGGGTCGGGAAGCTGTAAAAAAAAATCATTATCTTCTTCTAAAAATATTGAGTATACATTGATATCCTCTTCAATATAATTTACATGTGGTTGAGGACTCTTTCAATCTATGGTGAGATTTGACCTTCCCAAAGAACAATTATATTCTTACTATTTTTGGGAAGGGAAATATGTGTTTCATCAAGTGATATGTATCCACCAATTAAAGTTTGCCAATCTCTTCCTAAAATAGTAGAACAGTTTCTTACTAACATACCAATTACTTGAATATTACAGGTGGTCCTGATTTCAGGATGTGCACACAAAACCAAGGTTACATATTTGATTTTACCAATGGTGGCTTGTTTCTAACTATTACATGACAACATATTGTTTGAGTTTTCATTGGTGCATGAAA